>CM061139.1:28795987-29097809 GCA_030789695.1 Scilla litardierei
ATCTTTTAGAAAATGTAGAAAACAATTCGGGAGCTCAGAAAAATCCGTAAAAATATCTGTTAGAACAGGGAGATCGACATCTTCAATGGAAAATTAAATGAAGACAAAATTAGGCCAAAAATTAATCAGTTAATAAAAAGATTTAAATCTTCCAGAAAATGTAGAAAAATCGCCCCGAGTTCAGAAAATCCGCAAATAAGTCCTTAGAACCGGCAGATCACGATAATTAACTGAAAAATAATAGAAGACAAAATGATGCTACAAAAATCATATCATTTAATAAAAAGATCCATATCGTCAGTAAAATGTACAAAATAGACCCGAGCGAAAAAAATCCGCTAAAATGTCCGTTGGAACCGGGAGATCACCATATTTAACAGAAAAATAAGAGAAGACAAAATTATGCAAAAAATCATATCATTTAATAAAATGAACCATATCATTAAGCAAAATGTAGAAAATAGTCCAGATCTTAGAAAAATTTGCAAAAATTTCTGTTGGAACAGAAAGATCGCCATCTTCAACTAAAAAAATAAGAGAAACAAAAAATCATATCATTTAATAAAAAAATCAAAATCCTTCAAAAATGTAGAAAATAGCCCCGAGCTCAAAAAAATAATCAAAAATGACCGTTGGAACTGAGAGATCGACATCTACAACTGAAAAAAAATAAGAGAATACAAAATTAGGCCAAAAATCCTATCATTTAATAAAAAGATCTGTATCTTCTCGAAAATTTAGAAAAATAGCACCGAGCTCAGGAATATAGGCAAAAATGTCCGTTGGAACAGGGAGATCACCATCTTCAATAGAAAAAAAAAGAGAAGAAAAAATTAGGATATAAAAATTATATCATTTAATGTAAAGATTCATATCTTACAAAGATGTGAAAATAGCCCGTAGATCAGAAAAATCTGCAAAAATGTTCGTTGGAACCGCGAGTTTGCATCTTCAACGAAAAAAGCGAAGACAAAATTTGGTCACAAAAATCATATCATTTAATAAAAAAATTTATATCTAACAAAAAATGTAGAAAATAACCCGGAGTTCTGAAAATCCACGTAAATGTCTGTTGGAACTGGGAGATCGACATTTTCAACTTAAAAAATAAGAGAATACAAAATTAGGCGATAAAAATAATATCATTTAATAAAAGATACATATCTTCAATAAACTTTAGAAAATAGCTTAGATTTTGAAAAAATCCGAAAAAAGTCCGTTGGAACTAGGAGATCGTTATCTCAATAGAAAATAAGAGAAGACAAAATAAAGCCAAAAATCATATCATTTTATAAAATAATCCATATCTTTAAGAAAATTTAGTAAATAGCCCAGACCTCAAAAAAATGCGCAAAAATGTCCGTTGGAACCAGGAGATCGCCATCATCAATAAAAAAATAAGAGAAGACAAAATAAGGCTATAAAGATTATTTCATTTAGTATAAAGATCCATGTCTTACAAAAAATGCAGAAATTGTCCGGAGCTAAGAAAAATTGGCAAAAAGGTCTGTTGGAACCGAGAGATCGTCATTTTCAACGAAAAAAATAAGAGAAGACAAAATTAGGCCCAAAAATCATATTATTTAATAAAAAGATCCATATCTTCAAAAAATATAGAAAATAGGCTCGATGTCAAAAAAATCTTCTGAAATGTCTATTGGAACCGGGAGTTCGCTATCTTCAACTTAAAAAAATAAGAGAAGACAAACATAGGCTATAAAAATCATCATTTAATAAAAAGATTAATATCCTTAATTAACTGTATAAAATAGCCCCGAGCTCAAAAAACCGCAAAAATGTCCGTTGGAAACAGGAGATCGGCATCTTTAACTGAAAAATAACAGATTACAAACTTAGGCTATAAAAATCATATCATCTTAATAAAAAGATCCATATCTTCCATAAAATATAGAAAATATCCCCCAGCTCAGAAAAATCTGTAAAAACACCGGTTGGAGCCGGGAGATCGACATGTTCAACTGAAAAATAAGAGAAGACAAAGTTAAACTATAAAAATTATATCATTTAATAAAAAGAGTCATATGTTCCCTAAAATGTAGAAAATACCTCGAAGCTCAGAAAAATCCGTAAAAATGTCAGTTGGAACCAGGAGCTCGCCATCTACAACTGAAAAATAAGAGAAGATAAAATTAGGCCTAAAAATCATATCCTTTAATAAAAAGTTCATTTCTTTCAAAAAAATATAGAAAATAGTCTGGAGCTTTGAAAAATCCGTAAGTCCATTGTAACCGGGAGATCGTCATCTTCAACTGAAAAAAGAACACAAAATTTGGCCAAAAATCATATCATTTAATAAAAAGTTTCATACTTTCATAAAATATAAAATATAGCCCGAATCTCTGAAAATTCCGTAAAACTATCCGTTGGAACTGGGAGATCGCTATCTTACACTTAAAAAAACGAAGACAAAATTAGGCCAAAAATCATATCATTTCTTAAAAATACTTATCTTATCGAAAATGTAGTCCCAAGATTATAAAAGTCTGCACGAATGTCCGTTGGAATCGGTAGATCACCATCTTCACCTGAAAAAATAAGAGAAGAAAAATGTAGGTTATAAAAATCAATCATTTAATAAAAAGATACATATCTTCCATAAAATATAGAAAATAACACAGAGCTCAAAAAATCTGCAAAAATATCAATTGGAACCAGGAGATCGCCATCTTCAACTAAAAAAAATAAGAGAACGCAAAATTAGGCCTAAATCAAAAATAGCCCCGAGGTCAGAATAATCCGCAAAAATGTTCGTTGGAATTGAGATCTCCATCTTCAGCAGGAAAATAAGAGAAGACAAAAATTGGCCAAAAATCATATCATTTAATAAAAAGATCCATAACTTCCTGAAAATGTAGAAAAATAGCCCCGAGCTCAGAAAAATCTGCAAAAATGTCCGTTGGAACCAGGTGATCGCCATCTTCAGCTTGAAAAATAAGAGAAGACAAAATTATACTATAAAAATCAAATCATTTAATATAAATATCCATATCTTATTGATAAAGTAGAAAATAGATCGGTGCAAACTGGGTAATCGTCATCTTCAACTGAAAAAAGAGAAGACAAATTTGGGCCAAAAATTCATATCATTTAATTAAAATATCCATATCTTCCAGAAAAGGTAGAAAATTGTCCCTAGCTAAGAAAGATATGCAAAAATGTCTGTTGGAACGAGTAGATCCACATCTTCAACTGAAAAATTAAAAGAAGACAACTGTAGGCTATAAAAATCATATCATTTTATAAAATAATCATTATCTTTCATAAAGTATGGATAATAGCACCGAACTCATTAAAATCTGCAAAAATGTCCGTTGGAACCGGGAGATTGTCTTCTTTAACTAAATAAATAAGAGAAGATAAAATTAGTCCAAAAATCATATCATTTAATAAAAAGATACATATATTCTAAAAATTTAGAAAATAGCCCTGAGGTTAGAATAATATGCAAAAATATCTGTTGGAATCGGTGGATCGCCATCTTCAACTGAAAAATAAGAGAAGACAAAATTAGATCATAAAAATCATATCATTTAATAGAAAGATCTATATCTTCTAGATATGTAGAAAATATAATGGAGCTTATAAAAATCCGCAAAAATTTCCGTTGAAGTCGAGAGATCACCCTCTTCAACTGAAAAAATTAAGAGAAGTCAAACGTAGGCAATAAAAATTATATCATTTAATAAAAAGTTCTATATCTTCCAAAAATGTAGAAAACAGCACCGAGCTCAGAAAAATCCGTAAAAATTTTCTTTGGCACCAGGAGATCACCATCTTCTACTGAAAAAAATAAGAGAATACAAAATTGGCTTATAAAAATCATATCATTTAATATAAAGATTCATATCTTACAGAAAATGTATAAAATATTCAGAAGCTCAGAAAAATCAGCAAAAATGTTCTTTGGAACCGGGAGATTGTCATCGTCATCTGCAAAATAGGGAATACAAAATTAGGCCAAAATCATTTCATTTCATAGAAAGATCCATATCTTTCAAAAAAATGTAAAAAAACAGACTCAAGCTAAGAAAATTCCTCCAAAATGTCCATTAGAACCAAAAGATCGCCATCTCAATGCAAAAAATAAGAGAAGAGACACGTTGGCAATAAAAATCATATCAATTATAAAAATGTAGAAAATAGCACCGAGCTTATAAAAATCAACAAAATTTTCCATTGGAACAGGGAGAACGCCATCTTCAATTGAAAAATAAGAGAAGACAAAATTATGCCAAAAATCATATTATTTAAAAATAGATCAATATCTTCCAGAAAATTTAGAAAATAGTCCCGAGGTCAAAATAATACGCAAAATGTCCATTAGAAACGGGAGATCTTTATCTTTAACTTGAAAATAAAAGAAGACAAAATTAAGCCAAAAATCTTATCCTTTAATAAAAAGATCCCTAACTTCTTGAAAATATAGAAAAATAAACACGAGCTCAGAAAAATCCCAAAAATGTCCATTGGAACCGGAAGATCGCCATTCAACTAAAAAATTAAAAGATGAAAAATTATGTTATAAAAATCTTATCATATATAAAAATTCATATTATCCAAAAATACCCGAAGCTTTAAAAATCTGCTCTAATGTCCATTGGAACAGGGAGATCGCCATCTTTAAATTAAAAACAGAGAAGACAAAATTAGGTCAAATAATCATACCATTTCCTAAAAGATGCATATCTTCCAGAAAATATAAAAAATAGCATCAAGCTAAGAAAAATATGCAAAAATGTCTGTTGCAACCGGGAGACCGCCATCTTCAACAGAAAAAATTATGAGAATACAAACGAGTCTATAAAAACCATAGTATTTAATAAAAAGTTCTATATCTTCCATATAATGTACCACTGATCTCAAAAATATGCAAAAATGTCCGTTGGAACCGGGAGATCGCCATCTTCACTAAAAAATAAGAAAAAACAAAATTAGGCTATAAAATCATATCATTAATAAAAGATCCAAAACTTTCCAAAATTTAGAAATTATTCCGGATCTCAGAAAAATCCGCAAAAAATATTCGTTGAAACCATGAGATCGCCTTCTTCAACTGAAAAAGAGGAGAAAGAATTAGGTCAAAAATCATATCATTTAATTAAAAGATCCATAACATCCCGAAAATGTAGAAAAATATCCCAGAGCTTAGAAAAATCGACAAAAATGTCCGTTGGAACTGGGAGATTGCCATCTTCAACTGAATGATAAGAGAAGACAAAATTAGGTTATAAAAATCATCTCTTTAATATAAATATTCAAATCATACAGAAAATGTAGAAAATAGCTCGAAGCTCAGAAAAGTCCGAAAAAATATCTGTTGGAACAAGGAGATCGCCATCTTCAACTATAATATAAAAGCAGCGAAAAGTAGGCCAAAAATAATTTTATTTAATAAAAGATACATATCGACCCTAAAATGTAGAAAATTAAATATTCAAATCATACAGAAAATGTAGAAAATAGCTCGAAGCTCAGAAAAGTCCGAAAAAATATCTGTTGGAACAAGGAGATCGCCATCTTCAACTATAATATAAAAGCAGCGAAAAGTAGGCCAAAAATAATTTTATTTAATAAAAGATACATATCGACCCTAAAATGTAGAAAATAGCACCGATCTCAGAAAAATCCTCACAAATGTCCGTTGGAGCCGAGATATTGCATTATTCAACTGAAAAAAATAAGTGAAGACAAAATTAGGCCAAAAATCATATCATCTAATAAAAACATATCTTCCAAAAATGTAGAAAAATAGTCTCAAGCAAATAAAAGTCCACAAAACTGTCCGGTGGAACAGTAAATTGTCATCTTCACCTGAAAAAATAAGAGAAGAAAAATGTTCGCTATAAAAATCATCTCATTTAATAAAAAGATATGTATCTTCCATAAAATGCCGAAAAAAGTACCGAGCTCGAAAAAATCCACAAAAATATCAGTTAGAATCGAGAGATTGCCATCTTCAACTCAAAAACAAGAAAAGGCAAAATTAGGCCAAAAATAAAATCATTTAATAAAAAAGATCCATATCTTCCAGAAAATTTAGAAAATTGCCCAGAGGTCTTAATTATCCCAAAAATGTCCGTTGGAACCTGGGATATCGCCTTCTTCAGCTGAAAAATAAGAGAAGACCAAATTTGGCCAAAAAAATCATATCATTAAATAAAAGATCCTTAACTTTCTAAAAATGTAGAAAAAATTTGCGAGCTCAGAGAAATCTGGAAAATGTCTGTTGGAATTGGAAGATCGTCACCTTCAGCTGAAAAATAAGAGAAAACAAAATTATGATATAAAAATTATATCATTTAATATAGAGATCCATATCTTATTGATAATGTTGAAAATAGCCTGGTGCTCAAAAAACCGCATAAATGTAAATTGGAACCGGGAGATCACCATCTTCAACTGAAAAAAGAGAAGACAAGATTGGGCCAAAAAATCATATAATTTAATTAAAATATCCATATCTTCTTGAAAAGGCAGAAAAATAGTCCCAAACTAAGAAAAATCCCCACAATGTTTGTTGGAATGGGTAAAATGCCATCTTAACCTAAAACAAATAAGAGAAGACAAATACTGTAGGCTATAAAAATCTTGTCAATTAATAAAAAGATCCATATCTTTCATAAAAAATAGAAAATAGCACCGAGCTTATTAAAATCAAAAAATGTCTGTTGGAATCGGGAGATCGCCATCTTCAACTGAAAAAAAATAAGAGAGGACAAAATTATGCCAAAAATCATATCATTAAATAAAAAGATACATATATTCTAGAAAATTTAGAAAATAGCGCCGGGGTTAGAATAATACGAAAAATATCCGTTGGAACCGGGAGATCGCCACCTTCAACAAAAAAATAAGAGAAGACAAAATTAGATCAAAAAACCGTATCATTTAATATAAATATACATATCTTCTAGAATATATAAAAATAGCATGGAGCTTAGAAAAATCTGCAAAAATTTCCGTTGGAACCGAGAGATGCCATCTTTAACTGAAAAAAATAAGAGAAGACAAATTTAGGTTATAAAAATCATGTCATTTAATAAAAAGTTCAATATCTTCCCTAAAATGTAAAAATAGCACCGAGCTCAAAAAAATCCGCAAAAATGTTCGTTGGAACCGGGAGATTGCCATCTTCAAGTTAATAAGCGACGACTAAAAAAATAAGCGAAGACTAAATTAGGCAGTAAAAATTATATCATTTAATATAAAGATTCATATCTTACAGAAAATGTAGAAAATAGCCCGAAGCTCAGAAAAATCTGCAAAAATGTTAGTTGGAACCAGGAGATCATCATCTTCATCTGAAAAATAGAGAAGACAAAATTCGGCCAAAAATCATACCATTTCATTAAAAGATACATATCTTTAAGAAAATGTAGAAAAACAGACTCAAGCTAAGAAAAATCTGCAAAAATGTCCATTGGAACCAGAGGATCGCCATCTTAAACTAAAAAACAAAAAAAGAAGCGAAGACAAACATAGGCTATATAAATCATATCATTTTAAAAAATGTAGAAAATAGCACCAACTTATAAAATCTACAAAATTGTACATTGGAACACGAAGATCGCCATCTTCAACTGAAAAATAAGAGAAGACAAAATTAGGCCAAAAATCATATCATTTAATAAAAAGATTTATAACTTCTAGAAAATTTAGAAAATAGTCACAGGTCAGATTAATACGCAACACCGTTGGAAACGGGAGATCGCTATTTTCAACTGAAAAGTTAAAGCAAACAAAATTAGGCCAAAATCATATCATTTAATAAAAAGATCCATAACTTCTCAAGAATTTAGAAAAATAGCCCCGAGCTTAGGAAAATCCATAAAAATGTCCCTTGGAATAGGGAGATCACCATCTTCAACTGAAAAATAAGAGAAGACAGAATTAGATTATAAAAATCATATCATTTAATATAAAGACCGTTTAATATAAATATTCAAATTATACAAAAATATAGAAAATAGTTCAGTGCTCAAAAAAATCCGCACAAATCTACATTGTAACAGGGAGATCACCATCTTCAAATTTAAAAAAAGAGGACAAAATTAGGCCAAAAAATCATATCATTTCATAAAAAGATACATATCTTCTAGAAAATGTAGAAAAATAGTCTCATGCTAAGAAAAATCTGCGAAAATGTCCATTGAAACCGGGAGATCGCCATCTTCAACTTGAAAAATAAGAGAATACAAACGTAGGCTATAAAAATCATATTATTTAATAAAAAGAACTATATCTTTCAAAAATGTAGAAAATAGCATCAAGCTCAAAAAAATACGCAAAAATGTTCGTTGGAACCGGGAGATCGTCATCTTCAAGTTAAAAAAATAAGAGTAGACAAAATTAGGCTATAAAAACATATCATTTAATAAAAAATGAATATCCTCCAGAATATGTTGAAAATATCATGGACCTTAGAAAAATCCGCAAAAATTTCCGTTGGAACCGAGAGATTGCCATCTTCGACTGAAAAAATAAGAGAAGACAAAAATAGGCTATAAAAATAATTTCATTTAATAAAAAGTTTTGTATCTTATATAAAATGAAGAAAAAAGCACCTTGCTCAAAAAAAATATGCCAAATTATTCGTTAGAATCGAGAGATTGCCATCTTTAACTACAAAATAAGAGAAGACAAAGTTACGCTATTAAAATCATATCATTTAATATAAAGATTTATATCTAACAGAAAATGTAGAAAAAATCCCGAAAAATCCGAAAAAATATTCGTTGGAACTGGGACATCGTTATCTTCATCTGAAAATGAGAAAAGACAAAATTTGGCCAAAAAATCATATCATTTCATAAAAAGATCCATATCTTCCAGAAAACGTAGAAAAACTGTCTCATGTTAAGAAAAATCTGCAAAAAGGTCCATTGTTACCAGGAGATCGCAATCTTCAACTAAAAAAACAAAAGAAGACAAAGGTAGTCTATAAAAATCATATAATTTATAAGAATGTAGAAAATAGCATCGAGCTTATAAAAATTCTCAAAAATGTCCGTTGGAACAGGGAGAACGCCATCTTCAACTGAAAAAATAAGAAAAGACAAAATTAGGCAAAAATTATATTACTTAATTAGAAAATCTATATCTTCTAGAAAATTTCGAAAATAGTCCAGAGGTTAGAATTATACGCAAAATGTCCGTTAGAAATGGGAGATCGCTATCTTCAACAGAAAAAATTTAAAAGAAGGCAAAATTAGGCTAAAAATCATATCATTTAATAAAAAGATCCAAAACTTCTCGAAAATGTAGAAAAATGGTCCCGAGCTCAAAAAATCCACAAATTGTCCCTTGGAACCGGGAAATCGCTATCTTCAACTAAAGAATAAGAAATGTTAAATTTAGTTTATAACAATCATATCATTTAAAACAAAGATCATATTATACAAAAAATATAAAAAATAGCTCATAGCTCAAAATAAATCTGCACAAATGTCCATCGAAACCGGGAGATTAGGCCAAAAAAACAGATCCCCATCTTCAAAGTAAAAAAAGAGAAGACAAAATTAGGCCAAACATCATATCATTTTATAAAAAGATACATATCTTCCAGAAAATGCAAAAAAATATTCCCAAGCAAAGAAAAATCTGCAAAAATATCCATTGGAATTGGGTGATCGCCATCGCTATAAAAATCATATTATTTAATTAAAAGTTCTATACCTTCCATAAAATGTACAAAATAGCACCGATCACAAAAAATACCCAAAAATATCTGTTGGAATCGACAGATCGGCATCTTCAACTTAAAAATAAGAGAAGACAAAATTAGGCTATAAAAATCATATCATTTAATAAAAAGATACATAACTTTCCAAAAATGTAGAAAATAGCTCTGAACTCAGAAAAATCCGCAAAAATGTTCGTCGGAACCAGGTGATCGCCATCTTCAACTGAAAAAATAAGAGAAGAAAAAATTAGGTCAAAAATTCATATCATTTAAAGAAAGATGTATAACTTCCCGAAAATGTAGAAACATAGCCCCGAGCACAGATAAATCGGCAAAATTGTCCGTTGGAACCGGGGGATCGCCATCTTCAACTAAATAATAAGAGAAGACAAAATTAGCTTATAAAAATCATATCATTTAATATAACGATTCATATCTTACAGAAAATATAAAAAATAGGTCGGAGCTCAAAAAATCTGAAAAAATATCCGTTGGAACCGGGAGATCGCCATCTTCAACTGAAAAATAAAAGAAAACAAAATTGGGCCAAAAAATCATTTCATTTAATAAAAAGGTACATATCTGCCATAAAATGTAGAAAATAGCACCGAGATTAGAAAAATCAACACAACTGTCCGTTGGAACGGGGTGATCGCAATATTCAACTAAAAAGATAAAACAAAATTGGGCCAACAAATCATATCATTTAATAAAAAGATTCATATCTTCAAGAAAACATAGAAATAAAGCCCAAAGCTAAGAAAAATCCGTAAAAATGTCCGTTGGAACCTGGAGCTCATCATCTTCAACTGAAAAATATGAGAAGGTAAAATTAGGCTATAAAAATATTGTCATTTAATAAAGAGATCCATATCTTTAATCAAGTGTAGAAAATATCATGGAATTCAAAAAAATCCGCAAAAATGTCAGTTGGAACTGGAAGATCACTATCTTCAACTGAAAAATAAGAGAAGGCAAAATTATGTCAAAAAGCATATTATTTAATAAATAGATCCATGTCTTTCAAAAAATGTAGAAAATAATCTCGCGGTCAGAAATATCCATCAAAATGTCCGTTGGAACCGGGTGATCGCCATTTTCATCTGAAAAATAGGAGAAGACAAACTTAGTCTACGAAAATCATATCGTTTAATAAAAAGAACCAAAAATATCTATTGGAACCAGAAGATCGACATCTTCAACTGAAAAATAAGAGAAGACAAACTTAGGATATAATAATAATAATATCATTTAATAAAAAGATACACATCTCCAATAAAATGTTGAAAATAGCCCCAAGCTCAAAAAATTCATAAATATGTTTGTTGGAATCGGGAGATCGCCATTTTCAACTGAAAAATATAAGAAGACAAAATTAGGCCTAAAAATCATAAGATTTAATATAAACATTCTTATCTTTTAGAAAATGTACAAAATAGCCCATATCTTAGAAAAATACGCAAAATGTCTGTTGGAACCGGGAGATCGCCATCTTCAACAGAAAAAAAATAATAGAAGACAAAATAAGGCTATAAAAATTACTCATTTAGTATAAAGATCTATGTCTTACAAAAAATGTAGAAAATTGCCCGGAGCTAAGAAATATTGGCAAAAAGGTCTGTTGGAACCGTGAGATCGCCAGATTCAACGAAAAAAATAAGAGAAGACAAAATTAGGCCCAAAAATCATATTATTTAATAAACAGATCTATATCTTCTTGAAAATATAAAAATAGGCTCGATGTCAAAAAATCCGCAAAATTGTCCGTTGGAACCGGGAGATCGCCATCTTCAACTTAAAAATAAGAGAAGACCAACTTAGGCTATAAAAATCATCATTTAATAAAAGATCAATATCCTCAATTAACTGTATAAAATAGCCCCGAGCTAAAAAACCGCAAAAATGTCCGTTGGAAACAGGAGATTGCTATCTTCAACTGAAAACAAGAGAAGACAAAACTTAGGCTAAAAAAATCATATCATTTAATAAAAGATGCATATCTTCTATAAAATATAGAAAATAGCCCCAACTTAGAAAAATCCGCAAAAATGTCCGTTGGAACTAGGTGAGCGCCATCTTCAACAAAAAAAAGATAAGACAAAATAAGGCCAAAAAATCATATCATTTAATAAAATGATCCATATCTTTTAGAAAATGTAAAAAATAGCATAGATATCAGAAAAATCCGCAAAAATTTCAGTTGGAACCGGAATATCGCCATCTTCAACCGAAAAAAAGAGAAGACAAAATTAGGATATATAAATTATATCGTTTAATATAAAGATCTCATGTCTTACAGAAAATGTAGAAAATTGTACAGAGCTAAGAAAAATTTGCAAAAAGGTCCGTTGGAACCGAGAGATCGCCATATTCAACGAAAAATAAGAGGAGACAAAATTAGGTCCAAAAAATCATATCATTTAATAAAAAGATCCATAACTTCCAGAAATATAGAAAATTGGCTCGAGGTCAAAAAAATCCGCAAAAATGTCCGTTGGAACAGGGAGATCCCCATCTTCAACTAAAAAAATAAGAGAAGATAAACTAAGGCTATAAAAATCATCATTTATTTAAAAGATTCATATCCTCAATTAACTGTATAAAATAGCACCGAGCTCAAAAAAATTCGCAAAAATGTTTGTTGGAAACAGGAGATTCCCATCTTCAACTGGAAAATAAGAGAAGACAAACTTAGGCTTTAAAAATCATATCACTACATAAAAAGATCCTTATTTTTGCTAAATATAATTCCTAAAGATGCATCAACCTGTGGTGAGAAAACACCCCGAAACATCGGGCGCCGTCTGTGGGAACGAGTCAACACCCACGTTGTCAACCACACCCACGATGACTTGTTCTAATAATCAAATTATATGATTCATTACCTGGAGTGATGCGGGCTAGGATCATCCTTTCAATCGACTTTTCGGTGGCCCCGCTCTCTCCAGCGTGACGCATCGCCTTCAACACCAAATACAGGATGTCGTGTTGGGGGAGATCCCATATTCCCTCACCGCGATAGCCAACTCTAGAAGCTCCCCTACCGAGTAGCTGGTTGGGAACCTAAAACACTCCTTGAAGTCTCTCGAAATGGAGGCATTCTGGTCAAAGTTCGGCGATCTGCTAGCGGTTACGACTATCAGTTCTGCTCTTTCGACCTCCATCGCGTGGTCGACCAGCTGGAGGCCCTCAATGTTGCCATCCTTGCTACCGGTGATTGGGCCCTACCAGATCGACTCGAACTCTTACAGCCCCTCTGATCTCGCATCTTGGAACGGCTACATGCTTGATTTCAACGTGATCCCTATCAGAATCCCATTGCCTTGGATTCCCAGGGCACCCACCATTCACTCCTTCTATTTGGAGCTAAAGAGAAAGTGAGAGAATAGGTCAATGAAGAGTTCCATCATGCTGGCGTCTGGTTTCTTTGTTTCTTTAAGGTCTGTGCCAATGGTTACAGGGGATCTTGATGGTGCTCCAACATCAGCAAACACAAAGAGGGATACATGATGGAGAAGAGAGGTTCGTGTGGTAGGGGTGATCAAAGCTACAATGCTGCCTCCGATGCATCTTCTTGGGACCTCGAAAGATCATTCAGGGTTGAAGACCACATTTGGTCCATATACTCATCGATGGACCAAATCGGTATGCCTCAGATCTCCCCCTGGCGACCAAATATGTCTGTTGCAGTTTCGGTATCAGAGAGGTCGCTGGCTACTTCACCGACATACTCAACAAGCACCACCGCTCTGTGACCCCCTCCAGCATTGCATCCCCAGCAGCCTCTGCCTTCCATCGAGATCTAGGTGTTGGACATCAGACCCTCCCAACCGCAAGCTGTCACCTCTCCCGTCCTTTACCTTCGCCTTCATCACCATCCGCTATACCCCGCATCTCCACCAAAGAAGCGGGATGCCAATGAACACGGGGTACCTCCAGCTAAACGCTAGAGAGGTGATAGCATCCAAGCTCGTCAAAAAAGGACCAGGGGCAGGCGGCGACATCGATGATGGCCTTTGGGAGGTCTTGTTGGGCCCATCCTCACACCTATCATATAGATTCCCTCTGTGACTTTCGCCTTCAAGCCCTTTGATCATGACGGATCAGACGAAGCTGACGGGGACCCCAAGCCCCCAATGCTTCCCTGAACGCTCCAGGTGCTTGAAGGAACCGTACGAAGCAGAAGGTAGTTTCTTTTGACAGCGAACAACGCATGTCATGTTCATAGGATTTCGACTACGGATCTTGTGGCCAGCAGGAAGACGAAGTCATCGCCATGAGAGTTTAGATCGGGTATGAATCTCGTTCTCCCCGATCATCCCATCTCGAAGTTCTTAACGAATTCGGGGACGTCGGTCGGGAAAGGGAAGCTGATGGCAACCGTCCAAGTGAAGCTCAACAGCCGCAACTTGATCTACAGCCTTCTTGACACCACGCGGCCTCCAGTGCGCATAGTCCTCCTCAAATTCGACCACCTCTGCAGCTGCCCTTGTCAAAAAAAATACTCCAGTGTCATCTTGCTACCGTAGATCTCCCTCCACGTCTCGTCGACCTCAACCATCGCTAGTCTCCATGCTACCCTGCCTCAAGATCATCGTCGGTGACGTATACCCTCCATCAGATCGACGATGTTCATTGATCCGAGTAATTTGAGAGAGAAGACGAATAATTGACGAGTAATATCGAAGGTCACCAATGAGGACAACGCTATCATCCGAGACAATGTCATCTCTCTTCATCAGCATCTGTCTGTCGGTCACCGTGTTCCCTGTCCTCCCCCTTCATCGGCAACATCAGGATCCTCAACACCCTGTCCGTGGGCAAATTCAATGATTGGAATCTAAAGGAGAAGGGAACATAGCCTAATTTATCAGTGCTACGGACAGATCTGATGCGGCTGGAGAGCCAAAGTTGGTCCCCATATGGAGATGGAATGCGATCGCAATTTGAAGATCAAGCTGGTTGAGATTATCCACCTCCACCATCTATACCATCACGTGCTTGCTTCCTGTCTTCAGAGCTGTCATCTCGAAGCTTGAGGTGCTGGACTTGGGGAGATGCCGAGCCCAAGGGCTTCATGCCAAGCTGTCGATTCCAGCAAGCTCTTTCCAATCGAAAGACAAGAAATGATGGGAGCCACCTTAGATTGTCCATCCCACACCACACGGTATTAACATCGCCCTTGCCTCCACTTTCTAGAAGAAGAGCAGGTCAAGGCTGCATGCGTCAGAGACGTGCATCCAGACAAAATTCTGGTGATCGTTGAGAAAGCCGATTTCCTCTGAGTATTCGTGAGGAGATATGCCAACGAGTCTTCTACTATCAGGGATGCGCCTGCAGAACATAATTTGACTATACCAGGCCGACCCATCCAGAAGGAGGCTGGCCAATCTAGGAGGAGGCTAACCATAACAGTCCGACCCATCCAGGAGGAGGCCATCCATGAGGATGCTGACCAGCCGAGGCTGACCAATCCAGGAGGAGGCTGACCATACTAGGCCAACCCATCCCTGAGGAGGCCGACCAGTTAGGCTGACCCCACCCATCCATAAGGAGACCTACCAGTGAGGCCGACCGACCCAAAAGGAGGCTGACCATACTAGGCCGACCCATCCAGGAGGAGGCCGGCCATACCAGGCCGACCCATCCAGGAGGAGGCAGGAGGTGGCCGACCATACCAGGCCGACCCATCCAGGAGGAGGCCGACCGGACGAGTCTGACTGACCCAGGAGGAGGCCAACCAAACGAGGCTGACCCATCCAGGAGGAGGTCAACCATGACAAGCTGCCAATGGCTTAGCATGCCCCTGTCCAAACCAACCGAGCTAGCGGACCTACGCCAGTCCGAGCCCATGGACAATCCCGAAGGTCACCTAACTTGTGCCAACACAATTAAATTTTCGACGACTCGTGTTTCCTACCTTTCAGGGCAAACCCGGGCCGTAGAGGGGGCAAAGATAGCGCACACGGGGGGACCAGTACTACCTCCGCCTTCCAAGCTTCCCCAACGGTACAAAAACTCAGGCAGTGGCGCAGAACCTCCGCTGAACAGACTGGAGCTTGAGCTAAAACTGTGATCCAAACAAGACCTAGGGTAGGTTGTGAGGCTGGGGCAACTCTCCCAACAGGCCGACCCGTACGGTTCGCCGTAAGGCTAGGGAAAACTCCCCCAACAGGTCGACCCATCGGTTTGTCGTAAGGCTGGGGAAACTCCCACAGTAGGTCGACCAAACCTGGATCGGTTGTAAGGCTGGGGGCAACTCCCCCAGTTGGTTGATCAGTCGATCGACTGTAAGACTGTGGGTAGCTCCCCCAGCAGGACAATCGGCCCGTCGATCATAAGGCTGTGGCAACTCCATCAGCAGACCGACCACATCGATTGTAAGGCTGGAAACAACTCCCCTAGTAGATCGATCACTTGATCGACTTTAAGACTGGGGATAGCTCCCCCAGCAGGCCAATCGACCTGTCGATCGTACGGTTGGGGCAACTCCCCCAGCAGAATGACCACATCGATGGTAAGGCTGGGGCAACTCCCCCAGCAGGCCGATCACTCGATCAACTGTAAGACTGGGTGGTAGCTTCCCCAGCAGGCTGATCGACTCGTCGATCATATGGTTAGGGGTAACTTCCCAAGCAGACCGACCACATCGACCGTAAGGCTGGGGACAACTCCCCCAGCAGGCCGATCACTTGATCAATTGTAAGACTGGGGGTAGCTCTCTCAGCAAGCTAATCAACTCGTCGATCGTAAGGCTGGGGGCAACTCCCCCAGCAGACCGACCACATCGACCGTAAGGCTGGGGCAACTCCCCCAACAGGCCGATCACTCGATCGATCGTAAGGCTAGGGGCAACTCTCCCAGCAGACCAACCATGTCGAATGTAAGGCTGGGGGTAACTCCACCAGCAGGTCGACCACCCATCGACCGTAAGGCTGGGGCAACTCCCCCAGCAGGCCGATTAACTTGTCGACCATAAGGCTGGGGCCAACCCCCATAGCCGACTGACTAGTCTGGTTTACCGTAAGGCTGGGGGCCACCCCTCAGCTGGCCGACATCTCCTCGTCGATCGTAAGTTGTGGGGCACTCTCCCAACTGGTCGACCCACTCATTCATCGGCCGCAAGTCGAGGGGCGCTCTCCTCGCAACCGAAAAAAATAAGAGAAGTCAAATTTTTGCCAAAAATCATATCATTTAATAAAAAGATCAATGTCTTTTAGAAAATGTAGAAAATAATCTCACGGTCAGAAAATCTCAGAAAAATTCCTAAAATGTCTGTTGGAACCAGGAGATTGCCATCTTCAACAGAAAAATAAAAGAAGAAAAAATTAGGCTATAAAAATCATAAGATTTAATAAAAAGATTCATATCTTACACAAAATGTAGAAATTATCGCGTAGCTTAGAAAAATCCTGCAAAAATGCCCGTTGAAACCGGTAGATCGACATCTTCAATGAAACAATAAGAGAAGACCAAATGAGGCCAAAAAATATATCTTTTAATAAAAAGATACATATCTTCGAGAAAATGTAGAAAAATAGCCCCGAGCTCAGAACAATCCGCAAAAATGTCCGTTGGAATCGAAAGATCGTCATCTTCAACTGAAAAATAAGAGAAGACAAAATTAGACTACAAAAAGCATATCATTTGATAAAAATATCCATATATTCAATAAAATGAAGAAAATAACACTGAGCTCAGAAAAATCAGCAAAAATTTCTGTTGTAACTTTGAGATCGCCATCTTTAACTGAAAAAATAAGGGAAAACAAAATTAGGCTATAAAAATCCTATCATTTAATATTAAGATAATATCTTACAGAAAATATAAAAAATTGCATGTGGATCAGAAAAATCGGCAAAAATGTCTGTTGGAACCATGACATCGCCATCTTCATCCCAAAAAATAAGAGAAGGCAAAATTAGGCCAAAAATCATATCGTTCAATAAAAAGAAACATATCTTCCAGAAAATGTAGAAAATCGCCCCGAGGTCAAAAAAATCCGCAAAAATATCCTTTGGAACAGGGAGATCATCATCTTCAACTGAAAAATAAGGGAAGACAAACTTAGGCTATAAAAAGCATATCATAATAAAAAGATTCATATCTTCTAGAAAATCTAGAAAATAGACCGGAGCTTAGAAAAATCTGTAAACATGTCTATTAGAACCGAGAGATCCCCATCTTCAACGAAAAAACAAATGAAGAAAAAATTAGGCAAAAATATCATATCATTTAATAAAAATATTTATCTTACAGAAAATGCAGAAAAATTACCATAAGTTCAAAAAAATCCGCAAAAATGTCTGTTGGAACCGGCAGATCACCATACTTAACTGAAAAATAAGAGAAGACAAAATTACGTTACAAAAATCATATCATTTAATAAAAAGATCCATATCTTCAGTAAAATATAGTAAATAGATCCGACAGAAGAAAAATCCGCAAAAATATCCATTGGAACCAGAAGATCGCCTTCTTTAACAGAAAAATAAGAGACGAGAAAATTAGGACAAAAAATCATAACATTTAATAAAAAATCAATATCATTTAGAAAATGTAGAAAATAGCCCAGATCTAAGAGAAATCTGCAAAAAAATTTGTTGGATCTGGAAGATTGCCATCTTTAACTAACAAATATTAGAAGACAAGATTAGGCTATTAAAATTATATCATGTTATGAATAGGACCCATTGGGCCTATTGGGTATCCACCCACATGGGTAACCATTATGAATACTATATAAAGGAGGCTAGGGGTTTCCTAGCCTCAACCTTCTCCAAACCTGTTTCTCGTTCACAATACGTTATCATCACGATCACGCTCGTTGGAGAAGGCGGCGACGCGCAAGGAAGGAGATCCATCAACCACTCAGTCTAAGAAGATCGTAATCTTCTCAACGGGGAGTGAAAAGGGCATCCTTCACCAATCGTCATCTAGATTCCCTCATCGAATCTAGAGGTAAATATCAAAACTTTTTAGATCTAAACTTGCGTTTCACGTAAATCTGCATGTTTTAGGATCAAAAAGTTTAAAAACTCGGTAAAAATCACATTTTTATTTAGATCAGCATGTCTAAAAACAATAAAAATCAGTTTTTTTAGAGATCGAAATGCTTGAAAAATCAGTTTTTAACCCCCAACCTTGATCTATACCCCGCACGCCCAAAGGGCAAAACAGCGGCGCTCCACAAGCGCCGCCAGCGGTATGCGCCGCGGCAGTTGCCGCGGCCACCTGTCGTGACCACAGGCCGCGACGGCCGTGGCCTGAAGCCGCGGCCTGAAGCCGCGGCCACGCTGCCGTGGCCCACCGCCACGGCGGCCGCGGCCCGTAGCCGCGGCCAGCCGTCGCGGCGGCGCGTCGCGCGGGCCCCCCTAGGGTTTTTTGGAAACCCTAGCCCTTAATGGGCCAATTTTTTAGGGGAGGCCCAATTAACCCTAATGGGTTGTTTTCATGGCCCAAAAAGCCTGAAAATTAACCCATTTACCCTTAATTTTTCCTTTTTTATTTTTAGCCCCAAAAGCCCAAAATAATTAAAGAAATTTTAAACCTTATAAAAAGGGTTAAAGCGAAAAATAAAACATTAAAAATATGGATCAAAGTTAAAAAGTTTTTCAAAATAATTTTTAGCACGTCACACACTATTTAGATTATTTATTAATCTTTACATGTTCTGTGATATGATTATCCACGTGGTTGTATATCATTAAAATATTATCTGCGTGGATGTGCTATTAGGCAATGATTTTTATTAATCTTGTCTTTTTCTGATTAATTATCTACGTAAATCATCACCGCATCTCGTTTGGATTAATTGATTAGTATTAAACGAAAAGTTTTCTTTCCATTTTTAATGCTAGTGATGTTGCACACATTTCATTGCCCGTTGCATGATTTAACATTTAATATTATTACATGTCTGTGATAATTAAATGAATGTGTAGAAAATTATATGCCTGCCGCATATTTAATGATTTCTGTGATGTACATTTTATTTAGCATGCTAAAATCACTTTGATATAGTTTAATGCCTATATCTAGACTATATATCTGCGATGGAATTATTTAAATGCCTGCAGCATATAAATAGCATGTGTATACATCATACTTGTTTCAATTCAGGTTAATTGAGCATAATTTTTAGTTCCCAAGCTTTATATTATATGTATGATGGGCTCATGATATGACGATATCTATGACAACAAGACAATCATAATTTCAAAAAGTTTAACATCATATCCACTTTGACAAAATGAACCTGAAGTTCAAAATCAAATCAAAAGTCAACACCCTTTCACCCTAATAAAATAAATATTAACAAATACAATGGACTATGCGAAAACTATTTATGCGATCTTTTAAAGGTACGCATTTTGCGGTATATAGACCTCTCACACTTATTGTCTATATAATCGAATATTGACACCAGCAGTTGTCATAACACCTCTAAACTCTTTTAGAGTCATCTCACTTTACAATGTATGATTCTTGAATCTACCCCTTACTTTTAAGTGTACGCCCGAAGTCGTGACTTAATAGATAAGTGAGAAATTATAAATTTCGTAGCCACGTATTTGTTTTCCCCTCTGAGCATGATAAACTATCCACACAAAATTTGAACGACTCAAGAAAATCGCCTGAAGCTATACTCGAGCATTCAAATAGACTTTTAAAAGTCTCTAATTAATTAGAAAAGTGGAAGTATAAAATAATTTGCTCAAACCCCTGCTTATGTCTCCTTAGCAAGACTAATTTTCATTGTCCTTTATAAATAAGGAATATTGAAATCAGAGGAAGTTCAGGATCAAACATGACCTGAAATAAAAATAAGAAAAACCTAAAACAGGGGAAGTATTGGATTAAATGAGAAAGGGAAGATATGATATACCTCGACATGGAGTAAGCAATGGCAAACCAATATCAGACCAGAAGTTCTGATAAGAGCCATAATGTTTTTGCAAACATGAATGTGCATTAACTTATGCCATATAAAAAATACATACATATCTAGTCTAAACGACGAAAGTCAAATTGACCTTATGTATATTTAGCTACTCCCCGAGGACAAATAAACTTTGAAATCAAATTTAATCTGTTGTCATAACATAAGTCTTAATGAGCATGATTATAGTTGTGTGTTTTCAAGAGCACACATCACACTATGTCACTTGTTGACTTAACAAAACCATCAGTATTATTCTCTTATAGTTTTAATACATTTTATTTTACTGCGAATGATTTGCTATCTTGAATACCCCTAAAAATAAAATGAGGATGCCATATACTCTCTGAAACTTATACAGTTTCAAAGGATATTCGTCAAAACGAAATCCCTAATGACTCAAGAAATAAATGAAGCCTGAAGCTTTGTCCCATAATGATCCGCACAATAGTCTATGTGAAGATGTAATCCTTCACAGTTTGAACACAGTTCAACTATTACCGGACAAAATTAACTTGAGCTTTTTAATGGACTTTTCAAAAGTCCCACATAAATTCAAAAAGAGGAATTAATTTGGAACACTAGAAGTGTCCAGAATCGACCAACTTTGGATCGATATCACCCTGGAGTGATGATGCAAGACATCATCAACCAGACGAACCCGAAGATTCTTCAAAAAGGGTGAAACTTTCATTGTCCCATTCAAAAGGGAAAAATGATTATGAGATCATCTCCATTCACATGGACATTGACTCTACCCACTTCCTCAAACGAATTTAAGATAATATACCATCATCATTATAGATAATGAAGACCTTTAGGTCTCTTGAGAGTATTTAAGGGATATAAATAGGCTTCGTCCACTCCCTTAATAGGTCTGATGATGTACCTTTGGTGTACTCATCAATATATCCTCTAAAAATGGTCATTATCCAACCACAATTTTTTTTAAAAATAGTGGTAACTTTGGATAAAAATGGAAAATCATAAATAATTAGCAACAGTGGTTGCGTACACTCAGCTAAACACACCATTAGAACCTTTTTATATGAGTCTGATCAACTCCATATAAACATTTTCTAAGAATGGGTTTAGATCACATCTAAAAGATGGTACGTCTGCAACGCTGTGTATGTGTTCCTGAAGCAACACTACATAATCTGTCATGATGCCACAAAAAGAACACATTCATTAGGACTAACCAACTTTGATGAATAGATTCCAAAATCTCGTATGAGTAAGGCATTTATACACGTCTTATAGATTATGTGTTGAGGGTAAAAAGGATCCTGAAGATCCTTCAATTCCCTATTTTGGTTCAAATCATCTATGAGCCTGAAGCTCAAATTGACCATTTAAAAAGTAAATACATATGATCTGATTATAATCAGACTGACAATTTAAATATTGTCAAAATTTTCACATCCCTGCTACTAAAAATTCAGCTAGGATTGACATACCAAATATAATGGATGCAATCCACCAGTAGCAGAAGTGTATGTCCTTAAGAGATGAGAGGACATACCACTAGGCTTCAAAGAGAGAAATCTACTCCTGGAGACCGAAAAAGCAATACCACCATAGGAAAGTGAGCTCAAATCCAGAACCTTATTGCAACTTGGCTGCTAAGGACCCATTCTAGATCTGTCCATATTCTTTACCCGTCCCAGAACCTTCACTTCTTTAACGCGTCGTGAAGGAGACACCTCTGGGAGAAATCAAATGTTTATAGTACGTATGGGGTGAGTCTTTGGATAAGAAAGAACACATTTTGTCGACAAATTCTCTCATATTTCACTTTGCTAGTTAATATCGATTCCACAACTCTGCTTTGCTTGAAGCAAAGATAGAGATTTGGCCAAATTATAATAATGTGGAATGAGGCAATAATAAGGTGAGCTGGACTCACTTATGAAATATGAGGTGTATGGACCTGAAGTCCTGATATCAAAAATGATATCAAATCCTGTGGGATAACTGAATATTGTAGGAGAATTATAATAAAATCGTTAGCTATAAGCACTCTAATTTGCTATAGCTTTAGAGGTATAAATCGATCAAACCAGGAAGTAATCAAGTAAGATGAGCTGAACTCACTTACAAGATGAATCTGATGCATCGACTGGTTTATGTCAGGGCGTAACCCAACGAATGGCAAAAAGAGGGAATTTTTTGTTGATGTTGCTATTGGATGTGACAACATTACCGATATAAAATTTCTTCAGCTGCATATATAAATTTTTTCTTTACTTTCCTTTCTTTTTGGGACACATATTAATAATATGATTAAAGGAAAGACAACCTAGACAAAGATCCTTAAAGGACTCATACTAAAAGGTTGTTGTTTGTACCTCTTAAAAACAGTATTGTTCTTAAGAGAGCAAATTAAAAGAATTGAGATTATTTTAATAACTCAAAATATTATCGGATCTCCTGAAGAGAAAATACCGAAATATCTGTTAAAGCCTATCTATCAGATATGATATGATATGAAAGTCCTAGCTAGGCATAAATTCTTGGCTTATAGAATACAATCATCCTGAAGATGAACTATCATCCTGAAGATGACATTAATCGTCCTGAAGATGAACTATCATCCTGAAGATGACAGTAATCATCCTGAACATGAACTATCATCCTGAAGATAACATTAATCATCCTGAAGATGAACTATCATCCTGAAGATGACAGTAATCATCCTGAAGATGAACTGTCATCCTGAAGATGACATTAATCATCCTGAAGATGAACTGTCATCCTGAAGGTGACATTAATCATCCTGAAGATGAACTATCATCCTAAAGATGAACAATCATCCTGAAGATGAACTATTATCCTGGAAATGAACTATCATCCTGAAGATGACATTAATTAATCATCCGGAAGATGAAAACTTCATACAATGACGATTGATGAAGAAACATTAAAATCATTCTCCACTAAATACACCTATTTGGTTGCATGGATATACATTAAAAGACCCATTTCCGTTAGCTGGAAGAGGGGAAGAATATACAAGGTCCAGAAGTACCTTAAAGTGTCTTTGGAACACTCTTTTACCTGGTTAATTGCATGCGTCTCCTTTGAGCGTTAGCAGTATAGCTATTAACCAGGTACAATACAGCGCCTGTAGCGCACCATTGGACCAGAGATATGTTGCTTCTGCGCTATCTCCAAGGGTCGAGGAAAAATCCTCTATGTTAAATGTATTTGCATATGCAGGTTACAGATCATCGCGATGAATAGCATAAAAGGGACGTCCACCTCCTGAAGATCTACACAGAATCCTCCCAAGTCTACATCCTTCCACCATCCCGAGAAGCTCATCAACCAAGGAGCAGTTCAAGAACATACAAAGCCAGGTCCTGAAGTACCTCACAGAGCTGTCTACCAAGTTCGCTAGCGCTCCTTTAGTTTCAGCTACTGCCTTATATGAGTGATACTTGTATAGATGAGTGATGCTTGTACTTTACTTTTGCTTTCGGAATGTTGTAGATGAGATGGATGTATAGACACATAGGAGATAAATGTATAGATATATAGGATATCTGCAAGCCTGAAGCTTGATCAGATAAGGGGGAGTCAACTGTAGAGTTGTACTCTTTTTCCTTGCCTAGTGGTTTTTCCTACAGGGTTTTCCATAGTCAAGGTTTTAATGAGGCAACCACATTGACTCTGGATCCAGAAGTATCCACCCCTCGACACATCCCCAAATCAGGGGAAGTTATGGAGTGCTGTACTCTTTTTCCTTCGCTATCGGTTTTTTCCCACAGGGTTTTCCATAGCTAAGGGTTTTTAACGAGGCAGTTACCCTTAACTTGGATCTAGAAGTATCCACCCTTTAAGATACTCATTAGTACTAATGAATCATTCAGTATTCATAAGTCGAGTATACCACGTGGTTGGATAAGGGGAAGTGCTATGAATAGGACCCATTGGGCATATTGGGTATCCACCCACATGAGTAACCATTATGAATACTATATAAAGGAGGCTAGGGGTTTCCTAGCCTCAACCTTCTCCAAACCAGTTTCTCGTTCACAACATATCATTTAATATAGAGATCCATATCTTATAAAAAATGTAGAAAATTACCCGGAGCTCAGAAAAATTCGTAAAAAGGTCCGTTGGAACCAGGAGATCGCTATATTCAACGAAAAAAATAAGAGAAGAAAAATTAGGCAATAAAAATCATATCATTTAATAAAAAGTAAATATCTTCAATAAATCGTAGAAAAATAGCCTCAAGCTTAGAAAAATAATCAAAAATGTTTGTTGGAACCTAACGATCGCCATATACAACTTAAAAATAAGAGAACACAAAATTTTTCCAAAAAATCTTAAAATTTAATAAAAAGATCTGTATCTTCCCGAAAATATAGGAAAATAGCACCGAGCTCAGAAAAATACAAAAAACTGTCTGTTGGAACCGGAAGATCACCATCTTTAACTGAAAATAAGAGAAGACAAAATTTGGCTATAAAAATCATATCATTGAATATAAAGATTCATATCTTACAAAAAATGTAGAAAATAGGCAGTAGCTCAGAAAAATCTGCAAAAATTTCTGTTGGAACCCAGAGTTTGCCATCTTCAACGAAAAAAATAAGAGAAGACAAAATTAGGACATAAAAATCATATCATTTAATATAAAGATTCATATGTTATAGAAAATGTAGAAAATAGACATGAGGATAAAAATCCGCAAAAATTTCTGTTGGAACTGGGAGATCGACATTTTGAACTAAAAATAAGAGAAGACAAAATTAGGTGATAAAAATCATACCATTTATAAAAAGATACATATCTTCAATAAACTGTAAAAATTCCCGAGCTCAGAAAAATTCGCAAAAAATGTCCGTTGGAACCAGGAGATCGCCATCTTCAATAAAAAAATAAGAGAAGACAAAATAGGGCCAAAAAATCATATGATTTAATTAAATGATCCATATTTTTTAGAAAATGTAGAAAATAGCCCAGATCTTAGAAAAATCCGCAAAAATTTCTGTTGGAAACAGAAGATCGTCATCTTCAATTGAAAAATAAAAGAAGACAAAATTAGGCTATAAAACTTATATCATTTAATATAAAGATCAATGCCTTACAGAAAATGTAGAAAATTGTCGGGAGCTAAGAAAAATTTGCAAAAAGGTCCGTTGGAACCGGGAGATCGCCATATTCAACGAAAAAAAAGAGAATACAAAATTAGTCCAAAAAATAATATTATTTAATAAAAAGATCCTCTTCTTCTAGAAAATATAAAAAATAGGCTCGATGTTAGAAAAATCCGCATAATGTCCATTGGAACCGGAAGATCGCCATCTTCAATAAAAAATTAAGAGAATACAAACTTAGGCTATAAAAATAATCATTTGATAAAAAGATCCATATCCTCAATTAACTATATAAAACAGCCAGAGCTCAAAAAAATCTGCAAAAATGTCTTAGTTAGAAACAGGAGATAGCCATCTTCAACTCAAAAGTTAGAGAAGACAAACTTAGGCTATAAAAACATATCAATTATTAAAAAGATCCATATCTTACATAAAATATAGAAAATAGCCACCAGCTCAGAAAAATCCGCAAAAATGTCCGTTGGATCTGGGAGATCACCATCTTCAACTGAAAAATAACGCAGGACAAACTTAGCCTATAAAAATCATATCATTTAATAAAAAGAGCCATATGTTTCATAAATGTAGAAAATAGTTTGAAGCACAGAAAAATCTGCAAAAATATCCATTGAAATCGAAAGATCGCCATCTTCAACTGAAAAATAAGAGGAGACAAAATTAGGCCAAAAATCATATCCTTTAAAAAAGATTCATATCTTTCATAAAATATAGAAAATAGCCCGGAGCTGTGAAAAATCCGTAAAAATATCCGTTGGAACCGAGAGGTAGACATCTTCAACTGAAAAAAGAGAAGACAACATTAGGCCAAAAAATAATATCATTTAATAAAAAAATACATAACTTACATAAAAGGTAGAAAAATAGTCCCAAGCAAAGAAAAGTCTGCAAAAATGTCCCTTGGAACCGGTAGATCACAATCTTCATCTGAAAAAATAAGAGAAGAAAAATGTAGGCAATAAAAATCATCTCATTTAATAAAAGATATGTATCTTCCATAAAATGTAAAAGATAGCACCTAGCTCAAAAAATCCGCAAAAATATCTATTGGAACCGGGAGATCGCCATCTTTAAATTAAAAATAAGAGAAGGCAAAATTAGGACATAAATCAAATTATTTAATAAAAAGATCCATATCTTCCAGAAAAATAAGAAAATAGCCCAGAGGTCAGAATAATCCGAAAAAATGTCCGTTGAAATCGGGAGATCGCCATCTTCAGCTGAAAAATAAGAGAAGACACAATTTGGCCAAAAATCATATCATTTAATAAAAAAATCCATAAATTCCCGAAAATTTAGAAAAATAGCCCGTAAATTATGGACAACTTCAAATCTTCGTTTTCGAGAGGGATGATCCACTTCGCAAATATCGATCGAAACTTGAACCCGTGTATAGGTATGCAATTTTAGAAATGTTCTCAGAAAAATCCGCAAAAATGGTTGTTGGAACTGTGAGATTGCCATATTTAGCTAAAAATAAGAGAAGACAAAATTATTCTTGGAAAATCATATCATTTAATATAAAGATCCAGATCTTATAGACAATGTAGAAAAATATCACGGAGCACAAAAAATCCGTACAAAAATGTAAATTGGAACATGGAGATCGCCATTTTGAACTAAAAAAGAGAAGACAAATTTGGGCCAAAAAATCATATCATTTAATTTAAATATCCATATCTTCCAGAAAAGGTAGAAAAATAGTCCCAAGCTAAGAAAAATCCGCAAAAATGTCTGCTGGAACGAGTAGATCGACATCTTCAACTAGGCTATAAAAATCATATCATTTACTAAAAAGATCCTTATTTGTCATAAAATATAGAAAATAGCGCCGAGCTAATAAAAATATGCAAAAATGTCTGTTGGAACAAGGAGATAGCCATCTTTAATTGAAAAATAAGAGAAGAAAAAATTAGGCCAAAAATCATATCATTTAATAAAAAGATACAAATATTCAAGAAAATTTATGAAATAGCCCCGAGGTCAGATAATACGCAAAAATGTCTGTTGGAACCGGGAGATCGCCATCATCAACTTAAAAAATAAGAGAAGACAAAATTAGACCATAAAATCATGTCATTTAATATAAAGATCCATATCTTTCAGAACATGTAGAAAATAGCCTAGAGCGCACAAAAATCCGTAAAACAATCCGTTGGAACCCAGGATCAACATCTTCAACTGAAAAAAAATAAGAGAAGACAAGTGTAGGCTATAAAAATCATATCGTTTAACAAAAAGTTTAATATCTTCCATAAAATGTAGAAAATAGCACCGAGCCAAAAATTTCCACAAAAATGTTCGTTGGGACCAGGAGATAGCCATCTTCAACTAAAAAAATAAGAGAAGACAAAATTAGGCTATAAAATCATATCATTTAATATAAAGACTCATATCTTACAGAAAATGTAGAAAATATACGGGATCTCAAAAAATCCGCAAAAATATTCATTGGAACCAGGAGATCGTCGTCTTCATCTAAAAAATAGAGAAGACAAAATTAGGCAAAAAATCATATTATTTTATAAAAAGATCCATATCTTTCAGAAAATGTAGAAACACAGAATCAAACTAAGAAAAATCTGCAAAAATGTCCATTGGAACCGGGAGATTGCCATCTTCAACTGAAAAAATAAAAGAAGACAAACATATGCTATTAAAATGTAGAAAATAACATTGGACTAATAAAAATCTGCAAAAATATCCATTGGAACATGAACATCACCATCTTCAACTGAAAAACAAGAGAAGCAAAAATTAGGCCAAAATCATATCATTTAATAGAAGATCCATATCTTCCAGAAAATCTAGAAAATAGTCACGAGGTCAGAATAATACACAAAATGTCATTAGAAACGGGAGATCAATATCTTCAACTGAAAAATAAAAGAAAACAAAATTAGGCCAAAAATCATATCATTTAATAAAAAGATCCACAAATTCTCGAAAATGTACAAAAATAGCCTCGAACTCGAAAAAATACGCATAAGGAATAAGTACTGTAAATAAGTTCTACTGAATTAACATTCAGGGAAAGTAAACAACATCACATGCAGATATTGAAAAGTAAGAGCTACAGAATTAAAGAAGCGTGAAGTAAAGGCAGACAATCATAGATACACACATGATGCATATGAATGGTTATGAATCAAATGCAACACCTAAAGGAATCCATCTATGCCAGCGTGCCTACAATGTGACTCATGGATTCTGTAGGTAGCTCCCATGAATTCAGGAGGTGGCTTCGACATTTTCGTGGCATGCTGGTCTATGTAGCACGTATGTCCATGTTGTCTATCATACCACACATAGATTCAAGAGGTGGCCCAATGGATTCAGGAGGTGGCATCCGGCATTTCCGTAACATGCTGGTCCATCTGGCACTTTGGTCTATGTGGCGATAATTCTGTTAAGCTACCATTCTTTCCATGACAAATTTCACTTACACTAAAACATCTTATGTTTCCAATTAACATATAACTCCATCATTCTTAATATGAAACACATCATGGTATGGAAGCATCTTGCCATAAAGTATGCTAATATGAGAATAAGGAGCATAACATGACATTTGTATGACATAGTTCAAGCACAACATTACATCCATAAGCCTGAACTATTCTCATAACATAATTTACTACATGGATAACAAGATTACATCCCTAAGCACGCATATCACCATTCTTAGCACCATAATTTTCACAAACTTTAGCATGATATTTATATAACAACGTGACCGACGCCCCGTTCACGGTTTGGGCGCGGTGTCATTTTACCGCAAGTGCACGGTTAGTGTAGGGTGCGGGTTTATCGAACTCAGGGAGGTGGATGGCTTGAATGGCTACTAGCCTCGCCTAGGTTGTGTGCTAGCTACGCGGACAATGTGGGTGGAAGTGTGGAAATAAAAGAAAGAAATAAAAAAGACACGAATTGAATCCCCGCTAACACGGGCTAGAGCATTCATGACACTTGGCATTTGACTTGACCCAGGGTGAGACATTGCCCCAAAAGGTGGTACCTAGCATACATGGCCCGATATTCCGGTCGGCGCCTAGTACGATAGGTCTACCCGGTTCCGGACGGTGGGCATTCCCACGTCCATTAACACCCTCTGCAACCGGGAGCATTAAGGCCATAATGATGACTCCCAACCTTTCATCCAAGTCGTTCTCACGTGCGAGGACTCGATGTCTACGCTAGGGGCGTGAGCTATGGCTAGGGGGTCAATCGCCAAGTTTATTCCCCCTTTGCCCGACGGTCAGAGGCGGTCTTTTTCCCGCCAATGACGATGAAACAACCTCGTGTAACCCTAATGGCCAAATAGGTCGAATGTGATTTCTAGCAATACATCGAAGCAGATCTTGACTGGACAAGACACCGGACCCCAATCCCCAACACAACTAGTGTATTGCCATATGAATTGGACTCAGATTGCTAGAAATCCACATTGACACATTTCATCAAACACATGCCATGCAACCAAGCCAAATGAAACAACCCAAGCATCAATCCTACTCTAACCCATATTAGGGTTCATCAAGAGCTACTCAATGGTGAAGAACATAAAAGAAAGCAATAAAAATGACAAACACACATTCACCATTGAGCAAAATGAAAACAATATAAAACAATGGAAAATAAGAGAAAGAAATACTTATCTTGAGTTTGAATCTTCAATCCATTACAAGACTTATTGATCAAAAGACCTAATCTAAACTAACCTAAGCCTCACAAGAGAAAGGGGCAAAAGCCCTAAAAACTGAAGAAGATCCCCTTTCAGTCGGCCAACCTCGTGTATTTATAGCCCCACTTCGAAACCCTAATGGTTCGGGTCCAAACCCGCAGAAAAATTGCCACCCGATCGGTTGATGAGTCAACCGATCGGGTGAGAGCTTTGAAGATCCCCAACCGGGCGCACTGCCCGAGCGGTTGGGGAGAGTGGGTCGTCGGTTGAGCTCTCCGGGTCGTCTTTTGGGAGAATATGCTACAGATGAACCGATCGGGTGAGATGTCACCCGATCGGTTGGAATTCAGCACATTCAGACAGAGAGTTTCGTCGGTTCACCCGATCGCGGAACCGGTCGGGTGAGCTGCTACTCTTCTTTAGTTGCCGTCCGGGTAGGATACGCGTGCATCAACCGATCGGGTGGCTGTGTCCACCAGATCGGTTGAGGGCTGAAATATGGATTTATTCGTCGTTTGGCCCTCTGGATCACACGTGACTCCTCCCGTTGCTCTGGGGACTCATTATATCTTCTTTTTACGTCCCCAACGCTGGAAATCTCCTGCATTCACACAAAAACATGAAGAAAGTGAAAAGATACAAAAAACACGAAAGAACGGGTATGAAACGATGGAAATCAACGGAAAATCACAAAGAAGACGTGCGTGATTATATAGATTATAAACGCTCGTCAAAATCCCCCAAGCTGAACCCTTCCTCGTCCTCGTGGAAGACGAGTGTGAGTAGGAGCTCGGAGGGCAAAATAGAGATAAAGAGACGGAAAGAGAAAACAAAATCCTAGATCGCCTATCAGAGCCAACAAAATCAAACATGCCACACTAAGCAAGCATACGACAAAACACAACACCAAACCAAGGAATGTGAGTCCAAACAAGTGTCGTGGGCCCACGCAGTGAAGCGCGAGTAAGTGTGGTCGTGCGCTAGCAGACGGTGTCACTATCTACATTATGCAATAAGGCTCCATATACACATACCCAAAGAAAGACCCAAATATCGATTCAATTTGAAATTGCGGTGAATATTAGCTCAGGCATGCATGAGAAGAGTATAAGAATAGAAGCGTATCATGCATCGGGGACTCCACAGCTAGGGACAAGGAAATCACCACACTATATCCTAGATAATCGCTAGAAGGTCCCTATGCCAAGTGTTTTCGAAAACGATGTGGGTTGAGAAGATGTGGGGTAGAACACTCGGTGCTCATTCTCGCCTTCCCTTTATTCTTGGCAGGTAGGAAAATATTCACACTGGAATTTTTTTGGGTTTTGGATATATGTATTTTTTTCGGATTTTTGGCTATGCATATATATATATATATATACTAGTCATAACCCGTGCCCGCGGGCACGGTGCATTTAAGATTTTTTCCCGCGAAATCGTTCTCCCCAAAAAAATATTTTTACAGCCAAAATTTAAAAGAAAAAAAAATTAGAGTGAAAAAATTTAGAGGCACTGCTGCCTTCGACAAGGAACAATAAATTCGGTGCGGGCACCTTCGGCGCAGAACAACAAAGTAGCGTATAAAAATTTAGCGGACGCATTCGACGCGAGTGGGTTGGTCAGACCTCTGCTTGACGCCCAAAAAGCTCAGCCCGCCTATTTGAATGCATATTCCCTGTGTTTTTTGGGTTTCAATTTTTTTGGGTCAGCCGAAATAAGCTCAGACGAAATAAAGTTCTCTTTTGCATACGTTTCATTTTTTGGGTTTCATTTTTTTTGGGTAGCATTTTTTGGGTCATTTTTCAATGAAGTGTATTAAGTGCTGATGCTGCCAATTTAAAAAAAGAAAAGCTTTTGTATTCTCCCAACAAATTGCTCTTCAACCCAAAATAGGATAAGTTCAAAATCTGTTCTCAATTGTAATATAGATAGTCGTAACCTAAGGGCACGGCTCTTTTAAAATATTTTCCCTCAAAATCTTTAATCCCGTAATTATAATTAGTCCATAAATAAATTGCAATAATTTTTATTAGTTAGTTCCCTTGAAAATTTTAGTTCCCCAAAATTTACTTCCCTATGAAATAAGTTTTCCCAAGAAATTTCAAAAATTTTAGTTCAACCCAAAAATTAGTTCATCTCAGAGAATTTTGTTCCACTTAAAAATTTTGTTCATCTTAGAGAACTTCCAGCCAAAACGGATATTCCAATTCCTCGTAAGAGAAAGCATGATGTTGTTAACAGAAGTAAACATTGATACCCGTAACCACCAGCATTTTGGTCCCCCCCACCAAAAAAGAAAAATTGATTCAAAAAATTACATGACATTATGAGAAGCATTATACACATAGATATTGAAAAAAAATATCTACATAGTATATCGCTTGCATATACTTGGTTACATCAGCAATATGTACACATCTGTTCGCCGATATTTAGAACTTCCATATGGTGACCTTTGTAGTTTGAAGAAATCATTCAGCACAAATCCAAAAAACTGCAGTTTGAAGACCAATAGCGTGTTAAATATTAATCATACACCCACAGTTTGCATAACCAAAAAGCAAATACCGAGTTAATTTCTGCATATCCTAGCCAACTTGGAGGATAGATTATCAAAACACAAAGAAAAAAATCGAGTTAATATTATATAATAATGAAATGATATTCTTATACTAAGCCTTAATAATGCGGCAATTTCTCTCTCTATACACACTTTTCAAATCAAAGCCACGACAAAACAGTTTCAAGAATTAAAAATGAGGCAATTACTCCCCAAATAAGTCCACCCCCAAGGTCATTGATTAATTTCCAAGAAAACTGTACATGTAAGCCCTAAGAAATCAAATTGCATGAATGTTATTTAGCCATCCCCTCTCATTGTATTTCAACAAAGTGCCAACATTAGGACCAAAGCTGTAAAGCTCTAGGAAGATGATTGGTCTGCTGCATTTCCCCCTGAGTGTGTGCTTTGTTAGAACTCAATGCCCCTTCTCTTCTTTGGCTGCGCTTCAAGGATCTTGGATGACGGGTCATTTAAAATATTCACCGTCAAAATCTTGGATTCCTTCATTTACAAAACGAACAAAAATAAGTAAAGTGCAATAACTGTTATTTAGTTTTCCAAAAATTACATCAACATAAAATGGATTGCCAAATTGATAAATGAATGGCTAAATAATCATTAAGGGTTCAAAATCAACTGAAGTAGTAATTCATTTGAAAATAAGCCATATAACAATTCTACCGTACAAATAAAAAAACAGTGATGCCATTAATTTAGCTTATTCAAGCTTTCCAAAATGGATAAGTAATCATAACTTAACTAATGGCTACAGGTTATCCATCAGCTAATTAATGTCATTTATCTTTTTAAACAGACAAAATAATCATGAAGGATAAGGAAAAAATTCAAATTAGATAGTTGTTTTGTCAATGACGCATAATCAGTTCAAATGGGAAACTCTTGATTTACATAGGACTAACTAAAATGTAAACAACACCAAAATAACGACCCAAGAAATAATGGCAACGATCTAATCGTTACATCACTACCAGAAAAACAAAAATGAGACTATTCAATGCATATATCCAATCCAACTAAATCAAAAGGCCAAAAATCAGTCAAGGAAAATATATAGCAATCAAACAGGAACAGAGAAAACAATTGCAAAGAGCAAACTTTTCCAACTAAACCCAAACTAAATTGCACAAAACTATTAAAACCCATTAAAGTGACCAAATTCAATCCTGTAGACCAGGCCAGTTCAACTGGTACACCAAATCCTATGAGGGCAGTCTTTTTCTGGAAATGAATTTGTGGAGCTTTGGCATGAGAAACCATGTTGGACTTGTGAGTCATCGATGCATCATTGTCCATCATCTTCTCGGGCATTCTGATGACCGTACTATGGAGAAATTCTATCATACAAAACTCTACATGAAAAACATTAGTAAACATCCAAGAGATAGCACTTATGGAGTAAAAAATAACAAATCATTAATTGCATTTGTTCCTCATTTCATGATTTCAGTTGAGGGTAGCGGGTGCTATATTAATGATTTCATCTAAAAATTATCTTATTGAATAAAATATTTAGAGCACATATTATTAGAATCACTATTTACCGAACAAAATAAGCACTCACTGGAATGTTGTACTGAATGACATAATTGTGTGATGTTTGAATGGGAAAGTCCAGAATCCCTGGAGATCCCTTTCATGTTGCATTTGTTTGAGAATAGATGGACATCCCTGATTTGTAAACATCCCATCCAAGTTAGCTTGCAAATGATTTGTAAACATCCTGGTTCTAAAATCATGTCCAATTTGCAAATGATAAAAATCATGTCCAATTTGTTGACAGGATTTGAAACTTCATGAACTTGGACAAATGAAATAAACAAATGATTTGCAAATGATTTGCAAAATCCTGTCCAATGTTGCTTGCAAATGAATCACCTGGATGTTTCATTTCGGCAATGTTGTGGATGTTTCGTTTTCCCTCTCAAAGTTCGCAGCAAATGACGAATAGAAAATACCTGAGAATAGAAGAAAATCAAACAAAACAGAAAATCCCTAAGAATCACTGCTAATTGCAGCACAAATTCCATCAATATGAATTAAAATCAGAAGAAATGCTTACAATTTTCAGTTTCTCTAAGGGGCACAAAATTTTTGCGAACTTTGAGAGGGAAACCGAAGCGTCCGAAACCTCCAATAGATAGCAATTGATGATCTCCTTCAAGCTGTACACTACCTCTCCTGAGGTTATGTATTTGAGCGGGGTTTAGGTTTAAAACCGAGCTTGAAAATGATAAATGTAGACAGAAACATTTTGTGAATTTAGACAAAAAAGTAATAATGTCTCAGTAAAAATAAAGAAAAAAAAGCTGAACACAAAATTCTGAACCCATGATTTGTATCGCATCCTTGCCACCTCAAAGATCAAGGAAATTGGAAAAGGGTTGCAAATTTAGTATGCAAACACAAAAAAGAGTAAGACACAATACAAAATATTTTGGTGCATCGTGTATTTTGATATGCACAAATATATCATCTTGATATGCTTAACATATAGCAGTATTTTCACTTTGGCCTAATTCAATTCTGACATTTTTTGAGTCCCCAACTGAAATTGCTAGATGTCTCCCATTTCCAGTCTCCGATAAAATCACTCACTTCCTAAATCTAAATTTAAGCAACCAGATACAAAAATCAATGAAACTCGCTCATTCCCAACGAACATGATATTGTGGGCTCCAAGAACTGAAATGAAATAACAAATGTAGATGTTTACTTACTTCAATCCCTTACATAGAAAATGAAAGTTTAATCTCAAGGAACAAAAAATGTAAGCTGACATGAAATTTGGAAATATAAGTGCAAGCATATGAAAGAGAAACAATCTCCAACAACACTAATCCAGCAAGTAAGGGTGAGTGAAACTATTTTCATCATATTTAGATTTTTTTTAAGGAATTAAGCAACCTAATTATGAAGTAGTTGAAATCAAAGAACTTAGAGCAGTTACATGCATCAATCTGACTTGAATTGTAACATATTCCTAATGCACGACTCCAATAACAGAATGTGTAAGGTATTGATCAAGAAGATATACATTATAAACACATCTTTTAAGACTACAAAATATCTGCCGAAATCAAAAGGATGTGTTTATAATGTATATCTTCTTGATTGGAAACACATCAGTTTCTTTGATGAACTTTTGGTGAAGCGTTTGCATTATGATTGCTGGGTGGTAAACTTTTGATTATTGCTTATTGGGAAGTTTTTTAAAAGAACATGTTTATCTTGGTTGTGAACACTCCATGTTGTTAATTTCATCATGCCTTTATGTAACATTTGAATTAACCATTTTAGTTATAGTGCAACATTTTATTGGTGATGAGCATCATGTATTGTCATTTCAGTTTCTAGCATCTCACTTTCTAAATGTAGCAGTCTACTATATTTTATCTCATTATAGATATTTTAGGATCCATGTATTTATTTGTTCCTCTTTTTACACTCTCTGTATGTATCGTGTGTTGTTTTGTCTAACACTTTTTACTTGGTCAATATATGAGTTGGAAATCATGTGCATCTTATTACGTTTTTCTGCTGAAGTTACCTGAAGAAACAGTTGGCTTTTCTGTAGGCCTTAGAAGTGGTTGATCTGGAGCATCAGAGGCAGATGGTGAATGAGCTTAATGGTTATGTCATGAAATGTGTTCGCAATCAGAATGGCAACCATGTAATCCAGAAATGCATTGAGTATGTTTCTCAAGAAAGGATCCAGTTTATCATTTCTGCCTTTTATGGGCAAGTTGTGATGCTAACTATACGACTTCTGTGTTGCAGATACACGATGATACTTCATAAATTCATTTAGTATGTAGTTTGTTATATATATGGGTCATGACTGATAAGAATGTTCTATGCACTTGTAGAGGGTATTGGAGCACTGCGATGATGAAAACACATAAAGCATAATGATGGATGAGATTATGAGATCTGTTTGTTCTTTGGTTTCCATATATTGTGCTAAAAACAATGTTAATCACAAAGAAATGGTTTGCTTCCCAAATTCACTGGCTGGGGTGTCATACATCATTGGAAACAAAGTGCAAAAATTTCATATATGCTAAAAGGAGCATAACATGTAAATACATCATTGTGAATCTGAGAGCAGAGACCAAAGAGTTGAAACAGTCCTTTTCAATGATGTATATAGTCCTTTTCAATTGTGAAAGGTTTAAAATGGATCCAACTATCATCGACTAAGCAAAAACTCATTTAAAATTTTAATAAATAAAAAAAGACATAAAATGGGAACTGTTCATACTTTTTTTGTGAACTGTGAGGGTATCGTCGACATCAAACAGAGCGATCAGTCCCACTATTGAGAAAAAAAATCCCAAACATAAAGGCCCTAACAAAATCCCTTCTTGAACTTAAAACTAAAATTAAAGATTAACCCATATTTACCCCTTCCAATTATTTGTAAAATGACCAAACATTAAGCAAAAATTTTGGCGAAAGATTAAATGAAAAAACATAACACACAAGGATTTGACAGGCAAACTATGCAAAATATAAGTAAATAGAAAGTAAGTTGAGGAACATTGAAATGTTTGAAGAATATAATTGAAGAATATAATTTCATCGAATATAATTGAAGAAGATTACTGCAACATTCATCGCATATAATTGAAGAACAGTTAAAGACCACACATATGCATAGTTTTATCCTTAACCAATTATACTTTGTCATTGATCAAAAGTAATTGAAGATCAAATTAGCCTGAACCAATTAAACTTTTTGATTTATCTATCACAGTGAAATAGATCAATTTGCTAATCTTTCACAGTAACAATTCTACTTGAGCTGCTACTCTTTCACTGGCAATGAAATCATTAGTACATACAATGAATCCAGTTCTATAAACAGAAATGCATAGATCAAATAATCTAAAACAACCCTCCCTTGTCTTCAAGTGGAGAGGGGATAAAGACTTAGCAACTCACATTTAAGCTAATTTAATTAGCAACTGAATTCAAAATTAAAGCAACATAGTGCATTAAGTACATCAAAGGGCACCTTTTTCACCCAAGACACTATTCCAAGTAGAACAATGATAATACAATTATATTCTACGCATGTTTTCAACCAAAAACGTTAATTTTGGGTTTTAAATTCTATTCGAGCTCTTTAATGAAACTAACTCAACAATTGACAATACTACCTAGGATCCAATCACCAAAGCAAAAATAGATTAGACATGGACTAAAATTCACAATGAGAGGGGATGGAGACTTATCGATCAACAAACAATAACACTAATAAATCCCCAAAAAATGCAAGCATGTATTTACCTGCATGCTGGTTGAGAAGAAGTCAATGTAAGTCAACACCGATTCTTTCCTCAATATCTTCTCCAATGCTTGCAACACTACACACAAAAGGATGCATCAGAATCGTAATCAACACACAAAAAACAAAAAAATACACTGATGCTCAATTAACCTGCTCAACAACATCCAAGTACTCAATTGCTAGCAATTTCCCACAAAGCACCGGCACAGTCACGCGCCTCACAAATGCTTTGGCCGATTTAGGCATCGCATTGCACAAATAATTCAGAGCTATGATCGCGAGCATCATAATATCAGGATTGCTCCCATAAGAAAGGAGAGTACAAAAAACACTGATGCTCAATTTACCTGCTCGCGAGCATCATAATGCCAATTTGGCAAGCAAAGGGAAGGCAGTGTCTATCAGACACCCCGATCACCACTTTTATTCTCTAAAGTCATCTAGGGATTAAGGTCTCGAACCTAATCCAGGCAGTCCAAATACTTGTTTGATTTCATCATGCTTTCTTTTTTAATTAAGGTTTAGCTATATTCCAGTTTGTATTAAGAGCAATCGAGTTCTCTATAAAATATGCAATTTACTACATCGGAGACCATCATTTGAATCATTAATTCTGCATAAAATCCCAGCAAAAACAAATAGTGCTTTCTATTGATATCACTTTATTATTGAATTGTAAGAAATCAAGCAGAAATCTTGCATAGTGTTAGGGATAGAAGGAAACCTGTGAGGATAAACTTAGGGAGTTTAGGTAATTTAGGCGGCAATGGCAGCATGCGATGTGATCATCCAGAGCCCTACGCCGACGACCAAGATCCCAGTGAGAACCCTCGCAACAGAGCACGGTTTATTTAAGAAGCATATCATATGGATTTAATATGACCAAAAACATGAACATAACCATTAGCTTGATTGATTTCAATCAAGAATTAGGTAATCGATTCGATAGAAAATACCAGCAATAATACCAAGAAGATTAACAGATGTGAAAGAGAAAATGCAGATGGGAAAAGATTAAGAACACCAGAAGATACCAACAAATAAGATTAACAGACAATCGATTCGATTCAAGAACCAAAAGGCTACGATTGGGAGAGTAATCAAGAAGGCAACAACGGGCTACTCATCAATCTGCGGAGAAGAGAGAATGAGCAAATCAAATTCAAAGATTCATATTCATAATCAATCAAATTAACCAAGGAAAATAAAAAAAGGTCAGAAAATAATTTAGTAAATTCTCCCAAAATATCAAAGAAAAATTGAAAACCACCAAAACCTACCCAACCAAAACATGGCACCGATCAAAAGCATTAAACCTTAACAAAAAAGAAAAAACATTTCCATTACTTTCATAGTATCAACCAACATTAAGAGAAAAAAAGAAGACATCAATCATAATTCATACACATAAACAGTCATATCTTATAAACAGTCTGATTTAGACGTAAACAGTCTGATTCATACCCATAAATAGTCTGATTCAGACGTAAAAGGTAAAAGATGATATAAAGAGATAGCTAAATACAGAATACAAATTGGAGAATCACTCAACCTAAAAAGAATAATAAATGTAATTGATGGCTAAATAAAGTATTGTTACGGTAAATGCCAGCCTTCTCAAACACCCAAATTAATTAGAATATCAATCTTGCTAATTATATAAAGTACAATAGTAATTAAAAGATAATATATCAATTTTATATTAGAAATAATAAAGAACAGATTACATTACTGGATGTGTGGTATGAATTGCTAAGTTTTTGGTTCAAGCATAGGATATTAACGTATAAAAAATAATTACTCACATGATATTTACAGAAAATAAAAGTATAATCAATATATGCATAAATGATATTGGTCATGCTGGTTCTACAACCTATGGTGTTATATCCACTACTTAAGGTCATGCCTTAAGATTAAAAGCCTTAAACCTTAACAAAAAAGAAAAAACATTTCCATTACTTTCATAGTAACAACTGGCATTAAAAGAAAAAAAGAAGACATCAATCATAATTCATGCCCATAAATTTATGATCCCAAATTCAACTATGAATTTATGCTCCCAAATTCAAAATTGTCCAAGTAGCTCAGAAATGATTCAGTGTTTTCTTTCTTGATATGGAATGTTTGGACAATTAAGTTAATATGGACAATTAAGTTCAGAATAAATATGGAATGATTTCTGAGATATGGAATCCATACCAAATTCAAAATTGTCCATATTAAGTTCCATATTACCTTATCAATCTCAAACACCCAAATTAATTAGAATATCAATCTTGCTAATTATATAAAGTACAATAGTAATTAAAAGATAATATATAAATTTTATATTAGAAATAATAAAGAACAGATTACATTACTGGATGTGTGGTATGAATTGCTAAGTTTTTGGTTCAAGCATAGGATATTAACGTATAAAAAATAATTACTCACATGATATTTACAGAAAATAAAAGTATAATCAATATATGCATAAATGATATTGGTCATGCTGGTTCTACAACCTATGGTGTTATATCCACTACTTAAGGTCATGCCTTAAGATTAAAAGCCTTAAACCTTAACAAAAAAGAAAAAACATTTCCATTACTTTCATAGTAACAACTGGCATTAAAAGAAAAAAAGAAGACATCAATCATAATTCATGCCCATAAATTTATGATCCCAAATTCAACTATGAATTTATGCTCCCAAATTCAAAATTGTCCAAGTAGCTCGGAAATGATTCAGTGTTTTCTTTCTTGATATGGAATGTTTGGACAATTAAGTTAATATGGACAATTAAGTTCAGAATAAATATGGAATGATTTCTGAGATATGGAATCCATACCAAATTCAAAATTGTCCATATTAAGTTCCATATTACCTTATCAATCTCAAACACCCAAATTAATTAGAATATCAATCTTGCTAATTATATAAAGTACAATAGTAATTAAAAGATAATATATCAATTTTATATTAGAAATAATAAAGAACAGATTACATTACTTGATGTGTGGTATGAATTGCTAAGTTTTTGGTTCAAGCATAGGATATTAACGTATAAAAAATAATTACTCACATGATATTTACAGAAAATAAAAGTATAATCAATATATGCATAAATGATATTGGTCATGCTGGTTCTACAACCTATGGTGTTATATCCACTACTTAAGGTCATGCCTTAAGATTAAAAGCCTTAAACCTTAACAAAAAAGAAAAAAACATTTCCATTACTTTCATAGTAACAACTGGCATTAAAAGAAAAAAAGAAGACATCAATCATAATTCATGCCCATAAATTTATGATCCCAAATTCAACTATGAATTTATGCTCCCAAATTCAAAATTGTCCAAGTAGCTCAGAAATGATTCAGTGTTTTCTTTCTTGATATGGAATGTTTGGACAATTAAGTTAATATGGACAATTAAGTTCAGAATAAATATGGAATGATTTCTGAGATATGGAATCCATACCAAATTCAAAATTGTCCATATTAAATTCCATATTACCTTATCAATCTCAAACACCCAAATTAATTAGAATATCAATCTTGCTAATTATATAAAGTACAATAGTAATTAAAAGATAATATATCAATTTTATATTAGAAATAATAAAGAACAGATTACATTACTTGATGTGTGGTATGAATTGCTAAGTTTTTGGTTCAAGCATAGGATATTAACGTATAAAAAATAATTACTCACATGATATTTACAGAAAATAAAAGTATAATCAATATATGCATAAATGATATTGGTCATGCTGGTTCTACAACCTATGGTGTTATATCCACTACCTAAGGTCATGCCTTAAGATTAAAAGCCTTAAACCTTAACAAAAAAGAAAAAACATTTCCATTACTTTCATAGTAACAACTGGCATTAAAAGAAAAAAAGAAGACATCAATCATAATTCATGCCCATAAATTTATGCTCCTAAATTCAACTATGAATTTATGCTCCCAAATTCAAAATTGTCCAAGTAGCTCGGAAATGATTCAGTGTTTTCTTTCTTGATATGGAATGTTTGGACAATTAAGTTAATATGGACAATTAAGTTCAGAATAAATATGGAATGATTTCTGAGATATGGAATCCATACCAAATTCAAAATTGTCCATATTAAGTTCCATATTACCTTATCAACAGAAATTCAAAATATGGACAGCGGAGCAGCTCCCAAATTCAAAATTAGCTTATCCGTATTACCTTAAGTTCCCAAATTCAAAATTAGCTGATAAGGTAATATGGACAGCGGAGCAGCTCCCAAATTCAAAATTTTCCAAGTAGATCAGAAATCATTGATTAAACCCGTGCGAATCCATACCTCGGGAAGCTTCCTTGAGGCATCTGAATCTCTTCAACGACCCTGAACAGATTGATTCCACCAAAAACCCTAAACTGTGCGCCAACCTAGAGGGGGGAAGAGATAGAGATTCTGGGAGGGATCTGAGGTTTTGGGTGTTGCCTCGACTTTTATGGGATGTTTGGAGCGCGAGAGATGGGTTAGGGGGCAGTGAGCTGAGGTTTATTTTGGAGGGAAAGAGATTTGCAAGGGCGCTGACATGTTGAGCCATTGGTAGTGGGGTTTGGAGCGGAGCGGATTTTTGCTGTGGTGGGGTTTTTTGAATATTTAATAGGGTTTCTCCCCCAAATGCGTAGAGAAATATTGGGCACATAAAATGTTTGGGCGGCTGAGTGTTCCTCCCAATGTTGATTTCAAATGCAAAGTTCAAATTTCAAAAGATCCCGCCTAAATATTTCCTCCCAAATTTAAAAGTTTGGCCTAATCATCATCTTATATTCAATTTCTCTTCTCCCAATTTCTCTTATTCAATTTCTCTTATCTTAACCAAATTCTCTTATATAAATTGTATTAACTACCCAATTTCTCATCTCTTATCCAATATTTCTTATCCATCTCTTATCCAATAACCCATGATAAGATCCCTGTTTTATAATATAGATATATATATATATATATATATATATATATATATATATATATATATATATATATATATATATATATATATATATATATCTTTTCTCTTTTCTTTTCTTTTTGGGTTTTTCTTTTCTCTCTTTTTTTGGATTTTTTGGATATTGGGATATATACATGTGTACTCTCCCAAGTGGGAGAACGGTACACGGCGAGGGGATTTGCACCAAATAAAATAAAAATGAAATCGGATTCTAAACACTTGGGCAAAGGAGATATTCTCGCTAATTAGAGTATAGGCTAAATGGGTTATCCTAGTTCTTAATTGTGGAATCCCGACACATACGAATTGAAGCATACGATACATATATATCATGCATATAGAAGCAGACAGTAAAAGCAAATACCACATATTCAAATCGAAACATGATAATCTATGGGTCAACCAAGGATAGGTATATAAATCAAAATCACAAAATAGAAGTACACCCCTAGCTAGTCACGACAAACAACTCACACAAAAGCAAGGTGGACCCAGGAAGCATAAATGCAGTAGGACTCGACTTCCTAGGGTTAGTGAAAGTGGTTATCGAAGCCATGCTAGGTGTGTGTGCTTGTGCGTTTCGGTGGCAATTCATCATATGGGGTCATCTCTAGGAGATAGAGAACAAAAGATGAGAGGAAAAAGAAAAGCACGATGGAAAACGACTCAAAAACGATGAAAAACGACACAAATGACGCACAAAGTGCGACTTCCCCAAGCTGAAACTTGCATTGCCCTCAATGCAATAATATTGAATACGGGAGGGCAAAGAAAATGGGGGGGTGTGCACCGACACAAAAAGTGAAAAACATGAAAAACACACGGACAAAACTGAAAAATAAAGAAAAAGAAACACATAAATAAAAGAAACAAAAGCACATCCAAACGACACATATAAACAGACACACAATGACATCTCACGACAAAACACACAAAAGTCGATTTCCCCCAAGCTAGACATGACAATGCTAGCGAAATGATATGATCGAGGTAATGCAGAAATATGCCAGGGGAAAATCAGAAAAGAAAGAAATCAGAATGCAGAAGAGGAAGTGTTCTCGTCCTCCTCGGTAGAGGAGGGGGGGTGAAATGATAGAAGGGCATGACATGAAGGTTATTATGATGTAAAAGCAAATTTTAGATACGCTCCCCTCGCCAATGAGAGGAGACGAGATTATTCAAATCTAAACTAGAAAGCGGTAAATTTTTACACTACTGGATTAGGATACACCTGAGCATAGGCGGATCCAAGATCTGGAGTGGGGCAGGTAGCTACTCTAACTGCTCCTTATGTGGCTCCGCCAAAAGTGTTGTGCCACGTGTGCCAATGGACCCAAGCAATGTACCTCCAAGCATCCCTCGTAGGTGCCCACCTGTGACCTGCAAAGGACGAGGTGCATTAGTCCATGGCAAGAAATTATTTCCCAAAATAAATGTATCCCAGAGATAATCGTCAACATAAGATGGACAAATAATAAAATGGTGACGAATACTCCCTGAGAATGGGTCGCTATCCTCTGTACTAGCGACGACCAAATCCTCGCTCTCCATGAGAAGTGGCTCTCCAGGTGTTGACACACCGCAGCATACCTCAAGGGAAGTAGATCCTGTGTCTTGCGAGAGATATGGTGTGTCAAATATACATGAGTATAAAGAAATAGGAAGTGAAAAGCGAGACTCAAAAGTGGAGTGAGAGTGAGTATGAAAATCTCCCTGAATAGGGGTGATATGCTCAAGTAGATGCTCAGCCGCAGAAGAAGTGGAGCGTGACGGTAGAGGTAGATGTGGTTCGGGCTCCATGAAGTGGACGATCGTATCCAAGCCCTCATGCACATCCTCCTCGATGGTATGCATAAGCTCTGTAGTCTCCTCGGTGCTCTCATAGGACTCATGTGGGGTATCCACATCAAGACAAAAAGTCTCTCCCATAGATCCTAGAGAAGTCTCCCCATCCTCACTATCATCATCAAAAAATGCTTCGTCATCCAAGTGGTAGTGATGGAAAAATGGGGTGTCGGCATGAGATGTGTCTGTGGTGGCCGAAGGCATGGTAGTCTCAACCATGAAAGTGGGTATATTCTCTCCTTCGTCCCCTCTCCTTGGTGTAGGCTCGGTGATTGGTGCCATCAAGTTTTGTAAGAATTGGCTTTGGTTAAACATGGCACTTTCAAGGAGAGACACGAGGCTTGATTCTTCTTATGTTGGTGGAGGGATATAAGGTTGAGGAAATGGATGGGAGGTGTTTGGGCAATGGTTGTGGGAAAATGTTTGGCTTTGGTGTAGGGGGAGGCTCTCAAGCGTAAATGAGCAATCATAATACATGTGCCCCGCCATCCCGCAAGTCTCACAAACCACAACTGAATAAGGATCGTATCCTCCCATCTGAGCATCGAAATTTGATCTCCACATGGTTACACCAAAGATACATGGACAACAAAAATAAGAGAACTAGAGAGGAGCGTCAATAGTACAAGAGAACAACAAAAAGATAATATAATGGTGGGGGAAAATTTCTCAGTTATTGTATTTGTTTTTTTATGCGTAGTCTAACGAACCCAAGCTAAGCTAATATCAAACCGAACACCTCTCCAGTAATGGCGCCAAAAACTTGACCGGCGTCACGTTCACGGTTTGGGCGCGGTGTCGTTTTACCGTAAGTGCACGGTTAGTGTAGGGTGTGGGTTTATCGAACTCAGGGAGGTGGATGGCTTGAATGGCTACTTGCCTCGCCTAGGTTGTGTGCTAGCTACGCAGACAATGTGGGTGGAATTGTGGAAATAAAAGAAAGAAATAAAAAAGACACGAATTGAATCCCCGCTAACACGGGCTAGAGCATTCATGACACTTGGCATTTGACTTGACCCAAGGTGAGACATTGCCCCAAAAGGTGGTACCTAGCATCCATGGCCCGATATTCTGGTCGGCGCCTACTACGCTAGGTCTACCCGGTTCCAGACGGTGGGCATTCCCATGTCCATTAACACCCTCCGCAACCGGGAGCATTAAGGCCACAATGATGACTCCCAACATTTCATCCAAGCCGTTCCCACGCGTGAGGACTCGATGTCTATGCTAGGGGCGTGAGCTATGGCTAGGGGGTCAACCGCCAAGTTTATTCCCCCTTTGCCTGACGGTCAGAGGCTGTCTTTTTCCCGCCAATGACGATGAAACACCCTCGCGTAACCCTAATGGCCAAATAGGTCGAATGTGATTTCTAGCAATACATCGAAGCGGATCTTGACTGGACAAGACACCAGACCCCAATCCCCAACACAACTAGTGTATTGCCATACGAATTGGACTCAGATAGCTAGAAATCCACATTGACACATTTCATCAAACACATGACATGCAACCAAGCCAAATGAAACAACCCAAGCATCAATCCTACTCTAACCCGTATTAGGGTTCATCAAGAGCTACTCAATGGTGAAGAACATAAAAGAAAGCAATAAAAATGACAAACACACATTCACCATTGAGCAAAATGAAAACAATATAAAACAATGGAAAATAATAGAAAGAAATACTTATCTTGAGTTTGAATTTTCAATCCATTACAAAGACTTATTGATCAAAAGACCTAATCTAAACTAACCTAAGCCTCACAAGAGAAAAGGGCAAAAGCCCTAAAAAAACTGAAGAAGATCCCCTTTCAGTCGGCCAACCTCGTGTATTTATAGCCCCACTTCGAAACCCTAATGGTTCGGGTCCAAACCCGCAGAAAAATCGCCACCCGATCGGTTGATGAGTCAACCGATCGAGTGAGAGCTTTGAAGATCCCCAACCGGGCGCACTGCCCGAGCGGTTGGGGATAGCGGGTTGTCGGTTGAGCTCTCCGGGTCGTCTTTTGGGAGAATCGGCTACAGATGAACCGATCGGGTGAGATGTCACTCGATCGGTTGGAATTCAGCACATTCAGACAGAGAGTTTCGTTGGTTCACCCGATAGCGAAACCGGTCAGGTGAGCTGCTACTCTTCTTTAGTTGTCGTCCGGGTAGGATACGCGTGCATCAACCAATCGGGTGGCTGTGTCCACCCGATCGGTTGAGGGCTGAAATATGGATTTATTCTTCGTTTGGCCCTCTGGATCGTGCGTGACTCCTCCCGTTGTTCTGGGGACTCCTTATATCTTCTTTTTACGTCCCCAACGCTGGAAATCTCCTGCATTCGCACAAAAACATGAAGAAAGTGAAAAGGTACAAAAAACAGGAAAGAACGGGTATGAAACGATGGAAATCAATGGAAAATCACAAAGAAGACGTGCTTGAATATATAGAATATAAACGCTCGTCACAACTACAGAATTCTGTTTGAAATCTGGACTATGATATATCAATCTAAAACAGCTATCTAAGGCCATAATCTGGTTTAGTACTGAACATAAAAGTTGTAGATGCTTAAGTTCTGTTTCCAAATTATCTAAAATTGTGTCATTTCTGGGTCTGTAGAGAGAGTTATGAAATGTTTTCCATAATGTGGCAAATCTGTTTAAAACTGATGCCATGGTAAATTACTCCTTCTACATTCAAAACTAGGCTCTACTTTCTTTTAAAAAGTTGTAGTTAACTTCGTGATCTTTTCAAAACATCTTGAATAATCCCATTTGAAGGTGTACACTAGCAGATATGAATTTTATAATCTACATGACAGAACTGAAAATTTTACAGCATATCATTAACATAGCTATTATAGCATATTGACTAACTAACATGAAGCTACTAGTCAAACTACCATTGCCATCCTAATAATTTGACATGATAATGATTTTAAAGCTCACAAAGGAAGCATAATGGCAACATGGTCTACACTAACATAGGATGTTACATGGTATATTTTGGCAAACTATGCATACTTCCACTAAATAAAACATTACATCATAAGCATGCATACTAAACTTAACAAAACATGGAACTTTACTAGCATGTGGCTTAAACTACAATTCTACATCAAATTCTAACTGAAATTAAATAGGTGATGAAACTCTATAACCACAATCCTAAAATTACATCCTAACTAGGATGTTAGAATTCCTAACTCAAATATCTCCTTCTTAATTTCTTTGGCCCTTCTTCTCCTTGAAGACCACATCAATCCTCAAGCTTTCTTCTTCCATACCTTAATCTCCAATGGTGGATGTCAATAGAGGGATTGAATTAAGGAGATGGTGGTGGAGTGGGAGGTGCAAAGGGAGGAGAGGTGAGTAAGAAGAGGGGATGAGAACTTGAATTTTTTCTACTTCTTTTTCATTTTCTTTTTCCCAATATCTTTTCTTTTATTCATCCCCTCAACCTTGTCATCCCTTAATTCCCTCTTAACTTGCCAAATGGAGAGAGTTAGGTGAAAATCAAATAGGTGATAACACCTCTTAGGCTAGGTGTCTCCTTTAATGAATTTAGGGATTTATATTTTCTACCAAATAGAAATACTCTACTAAAATACCCTTACTCACCAAATACCAAGTATACCATCTAAATACTCATCCAATTTATCCAAACAATGTTTAAAAAATTATTTAAAAATAATTTGGTCATTAGAAAATTATGGAAAATTTATAAAATTACCCAGAAAATTCATACTTTCAAATACGTCTAGAAATACGTACATTATACCTGTGTATACGAAAACAAGGTATTACATTCTACCAACCTTAAAAACAAAGCATATCCTCGGACTTTCTAAATTTAAAGGTCTAACCGAAGGCTAAATGGATCTAACGGTTGTCCCACCCACGAAATAAAACCAACACTACGTTTACTCCAACCACACATAGCTATATGTATCACATATACATATATACACTGCACATAGGCAACACTCAAGCACATATATATACACCATAGTATTTATACACCACATTTTCATACAAGTACTCCACATAGTTATACAAACATATGTATACATGACATATACACGCAATACACCAACACTTCAAACACAAGCAATATTACTTACAAGTCCATATACACCACGATGAAGGAACCACAACATATACATATATACACATGCCTACATTCACATCACTTCATACATTCAATTATACCACACTCATACAATAGTCGTACATGCACCTACTACATTCATATCATATACATATGTATACATATGTACAAGCACAAACAACAAGTACATAAGTAACATACAAACATAAATACATACATACAAGTATACATTCATACAACTAGATATATGTATCACTCATAGGTTTTTTATGTATCGTCATAACAAATGCATATACAACAAGAGACACACATAACCAACATACACATGATCCATACATACCAATATCTATATCTATGTATACATACAAACATCCTTACATATGCTTATATATTAAAACTACGCATACATACATAAAGAAATATCTATAGCATATACCTTACATATGCAACATATAGCACGTATATAGAACCAAGTATACCAACCCATGAATACATACCACCTGCACCTATACCAACCAATTATACCCAGCAGTGTATGCCGTAGAACGTCACACATAAGTGACAACCTATCCACCTGAAACCAGGTTCTTGCTTAGCCTTCAATAGGTAGGGCTCTTTACTAATAATGTCTCAGTTTAGACTCTAAGGCCACTACCCACCCTAATACATGACTTTTCTCTATGGAGCATTACCCACACTACCTTACGCACGACGTACGGTGATGACCTGAATGGGCTGCTAAATGTGACGTTCCGCTCACCAGGATACCCGGGAAGTAAGAATCCGTCCCAATTATTTCTAAAGCAGCGAGTTTTAAAAAGAAAGAGAATGAAGAGAGTCTTTAAGAAAAATTATGCAGGTCACTGTGCACATGCTGGGAAGTACAAGTAATGCTTCAACACAGAAATTATGAGACAATCATATACAAGTCCAATATTCTATATTATTAAAACAAAGGTACCTCTTTATTTACATCATTTATTCCTTAAGTACAAAAGTGAAAAACAGAAGAAATCCCAGAAAAATCTGCAAAAGACATAAAGGTCCACACCATTAAAACTCACTCCCTAGACTACCCTAAGAACCAACCGAAGAGGCTGCCCTCTGAGGATTCCATCTTTACCACGAACTGAAAGCTAACTCCTGAGTCAGGCCTGATTTGGGTGTACTGCTTTGAAATCTGGAAAAATGGGACACGTCAACACGTGACCCAGTAGGAAATCTTAACATCGCTAGTTTTAGAACTGTTCTTCCTAATTAGGGCTTGGTCACTTAACTGTAAACATGGCTACTATTTATGCATAAGGAACAAGTATTGTAAATAAGGCATATTGAAATAACATGCATGAAAAGAAAAACAACATCACATGCAAATATTGAAAAGTAAGAGCTACAGAATTAAATAAGCGTGAAGTAAAGGCAAACAATCACAGATAATCACATGATGCATATGAATGGTTATGAATAAATGCAACTCCTAAGGGATCCCATCTATGCCAGTGTGCCTACAATGTGACACATGGATTCTTGAGGTGGCTCCAATGGATTCAGAAGGTGGCCCCGTCATTTCCGTGGCACGCTGGTCTATTTAGCACGTAGGTCTATGTCGTCTATCATACCGCACATAGATTAATGAGGTGCTCCCCATGAATTCAGGAGGTGACATCTGGCATTTCCATGGCACGCTAGTCCATGTGGCACTTTGGTCTATGTGGTGTTAATTTGTGTTAAGCTACAATTCTTTTCATGACAAATTTCACATACAATATAACATGTTATGTTCCCAATTAACATATTACTCCATCATTCCTAATATGAAACACTTCATGCTATGGAAGCATTTTGTCATACAGTATGCTAATATGAGAATAAGGAGCATAACATACCATTTGTGTGACATAGTACAAGCATAACATTACATCCATAAGCATGAACTATTCTCATAACATAATTTACTACATGGATAACAACATTACATCCATAAGCATGAATATCACCATTCTTAGCACCATAATTTTCACAAACTTTAGCATGATATTTATATGACAACTACAGAATTCTGTTTTAAATCTGGACTCTTATATATCAGTCTAAAACAGCTATCTAAGGCCATAATCTGCTTTAGTGCTGAACATAAAAGTTGTAAATGCTTTAGTTTTGTTTCCAAATTAGCTAAGATTGTGTCATTTGAGGGGGGGTCTGTAGAGAGAGTTATGAATTTTTTTCCACAACGTAGCAGAATCTGCCTAAAACTGACACCATGGTAAAGTCGTCTATTTACACCTACCCACATTCAAAACTAGGCTCTGCTTTCTTCTAGAGAGTTGTAGTTAACTTCATGAACTTTCCAAAACATCTTGAATCATCCCATTTGGAGATCTACACTAGCAGATATGAATTTTTCAACTGAAAATTTTACAGTATATCATTAACATAGCTATTATAGCATATTGACTGACTAACATGAAGCTACTAGTCTTACTACCATTGCCATCATAATAATTTGACATGATAATGATTTTAAAGCTAAAAAAGGTAGCATAATGGCAACATGGTCTACACTAGCATGGGATGTTACATGGTACATTTTGGCAAATTATATTTCCACTAAATAAAACATTACATCATTAGCATGCATACTAAACTTAACATACCATGGCACTTTACTAGCATGGGACTTAAACTACAATTGTACATCAAATTCCAACTTAAAATTAACTAGGTGATGAAACTCTATAACCACAATCCTAAAACTACATCCTAACTAGGACGTTAGAACTCCTACTCAAATATCCCCTTCTTAATTTCTTTGGCCCTTCTTCTCCTTGAAGACCCCGTTAATCCTTAAGCTTTCTTCTTCCATAACTTAAGCGCTAATGGTGGAAGTCAATAGGGGGGGATTGAATTAAGAAGATGGAGGTGGAGGTGGAGGTGGAGTGGGAGGTGTAAAGGGAGGAGATGGGAGAGAGAAGAAGGGATGAGAACTTGAATTTCTTCTTCTTCTTCTTCTTTTAAATTTTTTTCAATTTCTTCTCTTTTATTCATCCACCCATCCTCGGCATCCCTTAATTCCCTCTTAGCTTGCAAAATGGAGAGAGTTAGGTGAAAATCAAAGCGGTGATGACACCTCATTGGCTAGGTGTCTCCTTTAGAAAATTTAGGGATTTCTATTTTCTAATAAATAGAAATACTCCACTAAAATACCCTTACTCACTAAATACCAAGTATACCATCTAAATACTAATCCATTTAATCCAAATGATGTTTAAAATAATTATTGAAAAATAATTTAGTCATTAGAAAATTATGTAAAACTTATAAAAATACTCGAAAATTGCATACGTACAAATACGTCTAGAAATACGTACAGTATACCAACATATACGAAAACAGGGTATTACATTCTGCCCACCTTAAAACAAAGTCCGTCCTCGGACTTTCTAAAGTTAAGGGTCTAAACAAAGGCTAAATGAATTTAAGGGTCGTCCCACCCACGAAATACAAACAACACTACATATACTCAAACCACACATAGCTATATGTATCGCATATACATACATACACTGCACAAACACAACACTCAAGAAGATATATATACACCCTAGTATTCATACACCACATTTTCATACAAGTACTCCACTTAGTTATACAAACATATGTATACATGACATATACACGCAATAAACCAAACCATCGAACACAAGGAATATTACTTACAAGTCCATAAACACCATGATGAAGGAACCACAACACATACATACATACACATGCCTACATTCATATCACTTCATACATTCAATTATACCACACTCATACAATAGCCATACATATCACCTACTACATTCATAGCATAGACATATGTACACATATGTACAAGCAGAAACACCAAATCACATAAGTAACACACATACATAGATACATACATACAAGTATACATTCATATAGCTAGATATATGTATCACTCATATGTATTTATATATATCATCATAAAAAATGCACATACAACAAGAGACATGCATAACGAACACACATATAGATACATCCACACATACCAATATACTATATCTATGTATACATACAAACATCCTTACATATGCTTATATATTAAAACTACACATACTTCCATAAAGAAATATCTATACCATATACCTTACATATGCAACATATAGCACACATATACCAACCCATGATACATACCACCTGTACCTATGTACACAACAGTGTATGCCGTAGAACGTCACCATATGTGACAATCTGTCCACCTGGCACCGGGTTATTTCTTAGCCTTCTATAGGTAGGGCTCTATACTAATAATTTCTAAGTCTAGTCTCTAAGGCCACTACCCACTTTAAGACACGACTATTCTCTATGGAGCATTACCAGCACTACCTTATGCACGCCTTAGTGCGGTGACCTGCATGTGCCACCAAATGTAACATCCCACTTCCCATGATACCAGAAAAGTACGAATTCGTCCCAAATATTCCTACAGTAGCGAGTGTTAAAAAGAAAGGGAAGAAAGAGAGTCTACAAGAAGAATAATGCAGGTCACTACGCACATGCTGAAAGTATAAGTAATACTCCAACATAGAAAATAAGAGACAATCATATACAAGTCCAACATTCTTTATTATTAAAACAAAGGTACCTCTTTATTTACATCATCTCATCTCAAATACAAAAGTGAAAAACAGAAGACATCCCAGAAAAATCCCCAAAAGACATAAAGGTCCACACCAGTACAACTCGCTCTCTAAACTAGCCTGAGAACCAACTGAAGAGGCTGCCCTTTGAGGATTACATCTCTACCACAAACTGAAAGCTAACTCCTGAGTCATGCCTGATCTGGCTGTACTGCTCTGAAACGTGGAAAAAGTAAATTGGAAACGTCAACACGTGACCTATTAGGAAATCCTAACATCGATAGGTATGGTCTAGTTTTAGAAATGTTCTTCCTAACTAGCGTCTGGTCACTTAACTATAAGCAAGTCTACTATTTACACATAAGGAACAAGTACTGTAAATAAGGTCTACTGAATTAACATGCAGGGAAAGTAAACAACATCACATGTAGATATTGAAAAGTAAGAGCTACAGAATTACATAAGCGTGAAGTAAAGACAAACAATCATAGATATGCACATGATGCATATGAATGGTTATGAATACAAATGCAATACCTAAGGGATCCCATCTATACAAGCATGCCTACAATGTGACTCATGGATTCTAGAGGTGGCTCCCATGAATTCAGGAGGTGGCCCCCGACATTTCTGTGGCACACTGGTCTAAGTAGCACGTACATCCATGTCATTTATCATACTGCACATAGATTCAAGAGGTGGCCCAATGGATTCAGGAGGTGGCGTCCGACATTTCCATAGCATGCTGGTCCATGGGGCACTTTGGTCTATATGGTGTTAATTTCTGTTAAGCTACCATTCTCTTCATGACAAATTTCACATACACTATAACATCTTATGTTTCCAATTAACATATAACTCCATCATTCTTAATATGAAACACATCATGGTATGGAAGCATCTTGTCATAAAGTATGCTAATATGAGAATAATGAGCATAACATGGCATTTGTGTGACATTGTACTTGGATAACAACATTACATCCATAAGCATGAATATCACCATTCTTAGCACCATAATTTTCATAAACTTTAGCATGATATTTATGTGACAACTACATAATTCTGTTTGGAATCTAGACTCTGATATATCAGTCTTAGACAACTATCTAATGTCATAATCTGGTTTAGTACTGAACATAAAAGTTGTAGATGCTTACGTTCTGTTTCCAAATTATCTAAGATTTTTGAAATTTTTCTCAAAATGTAGCAGAATTTGTCTAAAACTGACACCATGGTCAAGTCATCTGTTTACACATTCCTATGGTCAAAACTAGGTTCTGCTTCCTTCATGACCTTTTCAAACCATTTTGAATCATCCCATTTGGTGGTCTACATTAGTAGATATGAATTTTTGAATCTACAGGACAAAACTCAAATTTTTACAGCATAGCATTAATATAGCTATTATATCATATTGACAGACTAACATGAAGCTACTAGTCATAAAACCATTGCCATCCTAATAATTTGACATGATAATGATTTTAAAGCTAAGAAAGGAAGCATAATGGCAACGTGGTCTACACTAATATGGGATGTTACATGGTATATTTTGGCAAACTATGCATACTTCCACTAAATAAAACATTACATCATAAGCATGCATACTAAACATAACATAACATGGCACTTTATTAGCATGTGGCTTAAACTACAATTCTACATCAAATTCCAACTTAAAATTAACTAGGTGATGAAACTCATAACCACAATCCTAAAACTACATCCTAACTAGGACGTTAGAACTCCTACCTCAAATATCTCCTTCTTAATTTCTTTGGCCCTTCTTCTCCTTGGAGACCCCATCAATCCTCAAGCTTTCTTCTTCCATATCTTAAGCTCCAGTGGTGGATGTGAATAGGAGGATTGAATTAATGAGATGGTGGTGGAGATGGTGGTGGAGTGGGAGGTGCAAAGGGAGGAGAGGGTGGGAGAGGAGAGGGGATGAGAACTTGAATTTCTTCTTCTTATTTTCCTTTATATTTTTCCCAATTTATTCTCTTTTATTCATCCCCTCATCCTAGTCATCCCTTAATTCCCTCTTAGCTTGCCAAATGGAGAGAGTTAGGTGAAAATCAAAGAGGTGATGACACCTCTTAGGCTAGGTGTCTCCATTAGGAAAATTAGATATTTCTATTTTCTAATAAATAGAAATACTCCACTAAAATACCCTTACTCACCAAATACAAAGTATACCATCTAAATGCTCATCCATTTAATCCAAACGATGTTTAAAAAATATTTTAAATAATTTGGTAGTTAGAAAATTATGTAAAATTTATAAAAATACCCAAAAAATTTCATACGTACAAATATGTTTAGAAATACATACATTGTAACCGTATATACGAAAATAAGGTATTACACTATAAAAACATATTATTTTATAAAAAGTTATATATATTCTATAAAATATAGAAAATAGCACCGAGCTCAAAAACATACGCAAATATGTTCGCTGGAATCGAAAGATCGCCATCATCAACTGAAAAGTAAGAGTAGATAACATTAGGCTATAAAAATCATATCATTTAATAAAAGGATCCATAACTTTTCGAAAATGTAGAAAATAGCCCGTAGCTCAGAAAAATCCGTAAAAATGTTCGTTCAAACAGGGAGATCACCTTCTTCAACTAAAAAAATACGAGAAGAAAAAATTTGGTCAAAAAAATCATATTATATAATAAAAAGATCCATAACTTCTCGAAACTGTAGAAAAATAACACTGAGCTCAGAAAACACGATAAAATGTCTGTTGGAATCGGGAGATCACCATCTTCAACATGATAATAAGAGAAGAAAAATTAGGTAATAAAAACATTATCATTTAATATAAAGATTCATATCATACATAAAATTTAGAAAATAGCTCGGAGCTCAGAAAAATCTGAATAAATGTCCGTTGAACCAGGAGATCGCCATCTTCAACTGAAAAATAAAAGAAGACAAAGTTATGCCAAATATCATATCATTAAATAAAAAGATACATAACTGCCCTAAAATGTAGAAAATAGCTCTGAGCTCAGAAAAATCCGCATAAATGTCTGTTGGAATTGGGAGATCGTAATATTCAACTGAAAAAAAGAGAAGACAATATTAAGCCAAAAAAGCATATCATTTAATAAACGATTCTGTTACGCCTATTTGGCTGAAGCCCGAAAGACACGAGCCCAGAAACCTGAATGTCGATCAGAAGCCCATCCGCGCGATCAGGCCCGCCCAACAAGGCCCTGTAGAGGCCCCCCGGATATCGATCCGACCCGGCCCCGATAACGTACAAGTCACTCGCCCACTCCAGCGATAACCGCTCCCCCAGGCCCATTACCACTGAACGGCCGTTATGGGGAAGTGCTGAGAAGGCGCAGGAAGCGGCGAAGAGGGGGGCGGATTGAGGGAACACGATTGGGGGCGGACGAGGGACGTGAGTCGTGGGCAGTCACGATGGGAGGTCGATAAAAGGGCTAATAGGACGACTGGACAAGGGACGGCATCTCAGGTAACTAAAACCTAAGGTACTCCATCAACGACCTAGTTCCCCCATTTCATCTCCTTCCTCCCTCGCTCACGCCGGTAGATGTCGTTCGGATCTCCTCTCGAGTCGAACCGTCTCCGCCGGGCCTCCTCTTTCAGATCACCGTCTGACTTAGGCATCGGAGGGGATTTGGCCGGAACCAAGGTCCGGCCCCCCTGACGAGTGCTCTCGTCTGCGCAGGAGGACGTCAGATCCACGGGCCGAGGCTTCCCCTCCGCCCCACACCGGCCGCACATCCAGCAAGACGACCGAGGCTACCCCTCGTCGTCAAATCGGCCGAGGCCGAGCACGCCAACCGAGCCGAGGCTTCCCCTCCGATCGCAAGGCGCCGAGGCTACTCCTCGGCATCCGACTATCCGAGGCCGAACGTCTCACATCGGGTCGAGGCTTCCCCTCACCCCCCTTTTTCGTGGCCGAGGATCCAGACCTGGCCCGGCCGACGCGCTCCACGTCATCTGCAACTCCGATTTGCGTCGTGTCTGCCCAGACTTGACGCACCCGAGGGACCCAAGTCGGCCCCTTGACCACGTTGACCGGGTAGTCCACGGTCAACGCCCTTGTAGTGAGAAAACACTCTGAAACATCTGGCGCCGTCTGTGGGAAACGAACTGTCCCACGAAAAAACAAACCACACCTACAATGACACGGCTTCACCCATCTCGTCGAAGGGAGAGCAAGGCTTAGACACGAAGCGACAGAGCCCGCCATCGTTGGCAAGAGTGGGCCCGGGCCCGGCGCGAGGAGGATCGCGAGGAGAGGACCGGGAAACCCTCGCCGACCCTACCGGTCGGGAGGCCGAGCACGTCTGTAACGGCACGAAGGTCGGACGTAGCTTTGGTGGTATCGGTGATCATCGACACAACCATGGTACGGCGACTGCTCGTCGACACCGGCAGCTCCTGCGACGTCCTCTTCATGTCAACCCTAGAGAAGATGGGGCGGCAGAAGGAGGGCTTGCAACCTCGCTCAGGTCCCGTGGTAGGATTCACGGGACATTCCACCCCCATCATCGGCACGATCCATCTCCCGGTCACACTCAGAGGACCACCGGACTCGGTGACCCTGGCGGTAGAGTTCATCGTTTTGGGGATCGGGTCTGAGTACAACGGAATCATCGGCCGACCCCTTCTCAACGCCATCGGCGCGGTTGTCTCGACCCTCCATCAGACCATCAAGTTCCGAACGCCTAGGGGGATGGGGCAGGTCGAAGGCGACGCGGGGAGACCGAATACCTGCTACCAATTGGAGGGGCCCGAAGATCGACTAGTCGACCGGATGGCTGCGCTCGACTTAAGGGGCGGGCCGAGACCCACCCCTGCGGAGGAACAAGAGCAGATCCCGGTCACGGACGTCGAGGGCAGGTTCATCTCAATCGGGAGAGGGCTAAGCCACGACCTGAGGAGCCAACTGGTCGAGTGCCTGGAGGCGAACCTAGACGTCTTTGCTTGGTCACCGGAGGACATGCCCGACGTAGATCCCCAGGTGATCGTCCACCAGATCAACACCGACCCCAACTTCAAGCCGGTCAGGAAGAAGAAGCGGAACCTGGGTGGCGAGAAGATGAAGGCGGCCTCCGAGGAAGTAGAACGTCTCCTCGATGCCGGCTTCATACGAGAGGTCTGGTACCCGGAGTGGCTGTCGAACATGGTGATGGTCAGGAAGCCCAACGGGAAGTGGCGAATGTGCGTGGACTTCAGTGACCACAACAAAGCCTGTCCCAAGGACAGCTACCCCCTGCCGTGCATTGACCACCTGGTGGACAACGCCTCGGGGTACGAGATGCTCAGCTTCATGGACGCCTACTCAGGGTACAATCAAGTCCAGATGGATCCCCGGGACGAGGAGATGACAGCCTTCACGACGGACCGGGGGACATACTGCTATAAGAAGATGCCCTTCGGACTGAAGAACGCAGGGGCCACCTACCAGAGAATGGTCAACAAGGTTTTTTACTCCCAGATTGGGAGGAACCTGGAGGTCTACGTCGACGACATGCTCGTCAAGTCGAGAAAGCCGGAAGACCACATCGCCGACCTTCGTGAAACCTTCGAGCGGTTGCGGTGACACAACATTTGGCTCAACCCCGCGAAGTGCACGTTCGGGGTAAGATCAGGCAAATTCTTGGGATTTATGATAACTAACCGTGGCATTGAAGCTAATCCTGACAAGATCGAGGCGCTGATCGACATGCGTGAGCCGACGATAATCAAAGAGCTGCAGAGGCTGAATGGGCGCATCGCAGCCTTGGGGCGATTCCTTTCCAAATCGGCGGAAAGATCGCTCCCCTTCTTCAAAGTTCTGAGGAAAGCGATAGTGGAGCCGTCAGACAATAGGAAGGCAATATTATGGGACGAAGACTGTTCCAAGGCGTTCGCGGATCTCAAAGAATACCTCCGCAGCTCGCCTCTCCTGTCCAAGCCGCAGGAAGGGGAGTCATTGAGCCTTTACCTGGCGTGCGCAGAGGAAGCTGTTAGCTCGGTGCTGATCAGGGAAGACGGGGGGGTGCAATGGCCGGTGTACTACACGAGCCAGACCCTGAAGGGAGCGGAGATGCGGTACTCGCCCATGGAGAAACTGGCGTACGCCCTCGTTCGCTCAGCGCGAAGGCTCAGGCCCTATTTCCAAGCCCACACCATACTGGTCTTGACCGACTCACAACTGGAACATAATCTCAAGAGATTCGATCGAATGGGGAGGATGCTAAACTGGGGGTGGAATTAAGCGAGTTCGACCTTCGATTCAAACCGCGCTCGGCCATCAAAGGGTAGGCCTTGGCCGACTTCATCGCTGAATGCACGACGGAAGGAGAACACCCCCCGGAGGAAGAAAGCCCCGCGACGGTAATCGCCCAACCCTTGTCTTTTCTTTCGGCTGACCACCTCCAGTCAGGAGTCCCTGGAGCGTGGATAGTCCATGTGGACGGATCGGCCACACAGTCGGGAGGCGGGGCTGGGATTGCGATCCGATCTCCGGAAGGGAGCGTCGTGGAATACGCGTTGCGGTTCGAGTTCCCGGCCACCAACAACGTGGCAGAGTACGAAGCGGTGATCAATGGCCTGAGGCTGGCCCTGGAGCTCGGGGCCGAGTCTGTGCGTCTCCTCAGCGACTCGAAGCTCATTGTCAACCAACTTCTGGGAAGTTACGAGGCACGGGAGGAGGCGATGCAGAGGTATCTCACCGTCGCCAAATCAGCGTTGTCCAGGTTCAAAAACGTGGAAGTCTTGCATCTCCCGCGATCGGAAAACGCACGGCAGATGCGCTGTCGAAGCTAGCCTCGTCCTCGCCTAAGGAGCTGGGCCGCACCATCTACGTGGAGAACCTGCAAACCCCCAGCACGGAGGAGCGAGAGGTGATGGTGATCGACCAAGATCCCACCTGGATGGACCTGATCATTCGGTACCTCACTCATGGGGAGGTGCCGACGGACTGGGACGAGCGTCGGACCCTAGAGAGGAAGGCACTCCGATACGTGATCCATGAGGGGACACTCTACCGGAGGTGCTGGACGAAGGCGGACGTCCTCCCGTACCTGAAATGCATCGGGCCGCAGGAAGCTGACTACGTCCTACGGGAGGTTCACGAAGGGATCTACGGAAATCACCACGGGGGCAGGATGGTTGCACAGAAAATCTTGAGGCTGGGATACTACTGGTCGACCCTTGTCCAAGACGCAACAAGCTACGTCCAAAAGTGCCAAGAATGTCAGAGGTACGCCCATCACACCTCAACTCCCCCGTCGGAGCTCATCCCTATCGTGAGCCCCATCCCCTTTGCGAAGTGGGGGCTCGACATCCTCGGACCGTTTAAGCCGGGCCGGGGGCAGCGAAAGTTTCTGATTGTGGCGGTGGACTACTTCACCAAGTGGATCGAGGCAGAGCCATTGGCCACCATCACGTGGAAGAAAGCAAAAAGCTTCGTATGGAACTCCATCATCTCCAGATTCGGAGTGCCACGGTCCATCGTCACAGACAACGGGAAGCAGTTCGACTCCGCGGGGTTTAAAGACTTCTGCGCGGAATGGGGGATCAAGCTTCTCTTCGCGTCTGTAGCACACCCCCAGACCAACGGAATGGCAGAAGCAGCCAACAAGTGCATCATAGAGCCCCTCCGAAAGAAAGTGAAGGATGCCGAAGGAAACTGGCCGGAAGAGCTCCCCGGGATACTCTGGTCATATCGGACGACCCACAAGGAGGCCACCGGCGAGACCCCGTTCATGCTTGCTTACAGGGCCGAGGCGGTGGTACCGGTCGAGTTGGGAGAAGAATCTCTCCGCCTCAAATGCTTTGACGAAGACAGGAACTCGCAAGGTCTGGAGCTCAGTCTGGAACTCCTCGACGAGCGGCGGGAGCAAGCCCTGGCCACCATCATCCGCCAGAAGCATAAGGTGGCCCGATACTACAACACTCGGGTCAGGGGCAGGAGCTTCCACCTCGGGGACCTGGTCCTCCGGAAAGCAGGCTTCAACCCAGATACCGCTCGCAAAGGGAAGCTCGCGGCTAAATGGGAGGGACCCTACAAAGTCGTCGAGGTCCTCGGACCTGCAACCTACCGTCTAGCCAATATGGAGGGGAGGATTCTCACTCACGCTTGGAATGCGGAACATTTACGCAAGTACTTTCAATGAATGTATTGTTTTCTGCGAAATAAATTTATTTAAATTCGTTCCTTTCTAGATAAAGCAAAAAGATGTACAGAGAAATGCACAAAGAGGTCGAGGGGCATTCCCCTCCCTCATTCATCTCCAGGGGCACCCGTGGAGCCACAGGCTGGCGATCCGCTCGGGCCATCCCCCACACTCCGCTCACCGTTAGAGTGCATATAGAGAGCCTCGAAGTTGACTCCCAAGAGCGGGAACTTCTTCTGGATCTCGGATTGACACCGGGCGAAGCCCTTCTCGAACGCCTCCGTCAAGGCGGACTCAACGAAGGAGGTGGCATACTCAGCCACGGCATCTTGGGCGATCCGTGATGGGTCCACCGCCTCAAGCCCACGCACCCGAGCCTCTAAAGTCTCGATCTGGCGTTGGTGCTTCGCCCTCTCCTTCTCGATCTCCCGGGATCTCTCGCCGAGCTGAGCAAGGAGAACTCTCACCTGCTCCTCCTCCGCCTCCAAACGATCAGGGAGCTCCAGGGCCTCGGGGGAAACCACGGAGACGGGGATCTTGTCGGCTCCCCCGGACGTGCCGGCACCTCCCAAAAGTGCGGCGACCCGCGCCTCGGCTTCTGACTTTGCAGCCAGAGCCAAGGCCCTCTCCCGGTCCGCATCTTCCAAGGCAGAGGACAGCTCAGTTACGCGGGTCTCCAAGGACCTGACCCGCACTTCCTCTAACTAACCTGCCTCTCCCTCATCGCCCTGGGCCTCCAGATCTCGCCTGGCGTCGGATTTGGCCTTGGGGAGCGCCGCAAACTGGCGCCTCATCGAGAGACCCACCGAGGACAACTGCACCAAGGTATCAAAGGTAAGACGGTGAAAGCGGCTGGAGGGAGGACAAGCAAAGACACTCTACCTGTTGGCTGGCCTGAATCACGAAGGTGGCCAAACAGTCACCTCTAACTCCATCCAGCGCAGCCTGATCGGGAGGGAGGCAACTATTCTCGGCCACTCGCGCAGCGGCTCCGCAGCTCGAAAACACCGATTCCTTCTCCCCCACCGGGAAGCGTGGACAAAGAAGTCCTTCCCCTGATGAAGGAAACTCGCCGGGATTGGAGCGGAACGCGCCCAGATACCGATCATAGGCATCAGGGAGAGGACCGCCCGGGAGAGGCGAAGGGCCGGCCCACGGCCAGGCAACCTCGACGGGGGCGGGTTGGAGCTGATCGGCAGGTGGCGGGACGTCAACTTCCTCGACCCCCTCACGGACTCTCTTGGAAGACACCAACAAGGGGATAGAGGGGGATGACCCCTTCTTCCTTTTGGAGCCTCCAGTCGAGGTCACGGCCCGCTACTTCTTCTGGACCTCCAGCACATGGTCCCTCCTACGCGGATCCGGATCTGGGGCCTGCACGTGAGTGCTGGCAGGTGAGGGACCGAGAAGGAACCCACCTGCACCCGAAGAAGAAGTAAGAGACCGAGAAGAGCCCGAGCAACCTCGAATGACGAACACTCGGAGAGCTTACCCAAGGGCCACACCGTCTTGCGCAAGTTATGATCACTAAAGAGGACGTCGATCGTCCGCTCCCTCGCAGGAATCGCCAGCAGGTCCTTCACCGTCTGTAGCTCGGCGGCATTCGTCTCGCCCAGGTCGAGGATGACCGCGCCGGCCGCTCCCCACCGAACCGGGAAAGGTACACTCGATGGGAACGTGACAAACACATACTCCCCCTTCCAACGTTTCGGGGAGCTCGACAATCCCAGCACCAGGGTCATCTTCGGGCGGGCGCTGATGTAAATCCACGCCCCCGATTGGTGGTGGCTAAGGCGGTAGAACTGGGCGAAGAGACGGAGAGAGGGCGCCACTCCCCTCAGCAGGCAGACGACAACGAACCCGACAAGGAGCTCGACGGCATTGGGGCAAAATTGGCACAAGCCCACGTTGTGGGCCTGAAGGAACTCAATGATAAAGGGGTGGAGTGGAAAATGAAGCCCGAAGCGGAAACACTTCTCGTATATCCCAACTTCGTTGGGACCAGGAAGACAGATCCGCTCGTCGGACCCGGGAGCACGAGCCGAGTAGGGCGGAAGCAGGTAGGCGGAGCGCATGCTCCCGATGGCGGTGGCACAGACCGATGAGGGCCACGACAAGACCTCTGGGGGCACCCCCGAAAGTTCACCCCCGTGCCGACGAATCGCCGAAGGAGGGCTACTCACTAGGCCAGGAGTGGCGTCACGCTCCGGTCGACCCGAACCAGTGGCAGAGGAAGACGACATGAGGCAGAGCTCAGGCAGGATCGGGATCAACGCAAAGGAGAAAATGACGGGATGGCGACTCACAACCCACCCGGCTTCTCAACCTAAGACGGCCTCGCAAGCGGTGGGGATAAACCCGCAGCTACACGTGGCAGCATCAGAGGACCGACGGTGCTTCGGAGCCCGCGCCTTAAAAGCATCGAATGGACCAACTCATGATGGCGACCAATAAATGGGTCGGCATCGACTGACGAGCCAGTCAAAGTCGGCGGAAGTCACATCGGCCGAGTTGAACCGACCGAGGCCGATCGACCCGACCAATGGGGGCAATTGTTATGCCTATTTGGCTGAAGCCCGAAAGACACGAGCCCAGAAACCCGACTGTCGATCAGAAGCCCATCCACGCGATCAGGCCTGCCCAACAAGGCCCTGTAGAGGCCCCCCGGATATCGATCCGACCCGGCCCCGATAACGCACAAGTCACTCGCCCACTCCAACGATAACCGCTCCCCCAGGCCCATTACCACTGAACGGCCGTTATGGGGAAGTGCTGAGAAGGCGCAGGAAGCAGCGAAGAGGGGGGCGGATTGAGGGAACACGATTGGGGGCGGACGAGGGACGTGAGTCGTGGGCAGTCACGACGGGAGGTCGATAAAAGGGCTAATAGGATGACTGGACAAGGGACGGCATCTCATGTAACTAAAACCTAAGGTACTCCATCAACGACCTAGTTCCCCCATTTCATCTCCTTCCTCCCTCGCTCGTGCCGGTAGACGTCGTTCGGATCTCCTCTCGAGTCGAACCGTCTCCGCCGGGCCTCCTCTTTCAGATCACCGTCTGACTTAGGCATCAGAGGGGATTTGGCCGGAACCAAGGTCCGGCCCCCCTGACGAGTGCTCTCGTCTGCGCAGGAGGACGTCAGATCCACGGGCCGAGGCTTCCCCTCCGCCCCACGCCGGCCGCACATCCAGCAAGACGACCGAGGCTACCCCTCGTCGTCAAATCGGCCGAGGCCGAGCACGCCAACCGAGCCGAGGCTTCCCCTCCGCTCGCAAGGCGCCGAGGCTACTCCTCGGCATCCGACTATCCGAGGCCGAACGTCTCACATCGGGTCGAGGCTTCCCCTCACCCCCCTTTTTCGTGGCCGAGGATCCAGACCTGGCCCGGCCGACGCGCTCCACGTCATCTGCAACTCCGATTCACATCGTGTCTGCCCAGACTTGACGCACCCGAGGGACCCAAGTCGGCCCCTTGACCACGTTGACCGGGTAGTCCACGGTCAACGCCCTTGAAGTGAGAAAACACTCTGAAACAGATTCATATCTTCCAGAAAATGTAGAAAAAAGCCCAAAACTATGAAAAATACGCAAAAATATCCGTTGGAACCGGGAGATCACCATATTCAACTAAAAAAATATGAGAAGACAAAATTAGGCTACAAAAATCTTGTCATTTAATAAAGAGATCCATATCTTTAATAAAATGTACAAAATAGCATGGAGCTCAGAAAAATCCGCAAAAATGTTCGTTGGAACTGGGAGATCGGTATCTTCTACTGAAAATAAGAGAAGAAAAATTTGGATATAAAAATCGTATCATTTAATATAAAGATTTTTATCTTCCAGAAAGTGTACAAAATGGCCCCGGGCTTAGAAAAATCCACAAAAATATCCGTTGGAACCGGGAGATCGCCATCTTCAACCGAAAAAATAAGAGAAGACAAAATTAGGCCAAAATATCATATCAATTAATAAAATAATACATATCTTCCAAAAAGTGGAAAATAACCCAAAGCTCAGGAAAATATGCAAAAATGTCAGTGGGAACCGGGAGATCAACATCGTCAACTGGAATATAAGGGAAGACAAAAGTAGGCCAAAAATCATATTATTTAATAAAAAGATTGCCATTTTCAACTAGAAAATAACAGAAGAAAATTTAGGCAATAAAAATCATATCAATTAATAAAAAGATCCATATCTGTCATAAACTGTAGAAAATAGTACCAAGCTCATAAAATGATATATAAAATCTTATCAGTTAAAGATGGCGAAATCCCGGTTACAACATAAATTTTTATCAAGGTTCTAAATGGTATGAGGTGAGGCGTGGCAGCAAGGTTAAGCCTCAAGCCGTATGAGCCTTGGTGGAGCCACAACGTTTTTCAAGGCGTGGCTTAAGGTGGAAAATGTGTGTATATATTATATAATATATATAGAGGTAGATAGTAGACTATACTCTACTTAGATGGATTAGTTTCCAAATCTTACCAAATCCATAGCCTTCCATCTACATTGAGATGTGTGCTTACAATTAACTAAAGTGTTACTTTACTAAAAAGCAAATGTTTACATAATAAAAAATCATGTGACCTCAACACGTCATAAATATCGAAGCACTCGATTAACACAGTTGTGAAAGCTATTTGGATAATTGGATCTGAACGAAATTTACTGATACTTGAAGAAACATTGATTTTTGGCATTTTCTAGTTCAACATCTTGAATAAACTTTGCTCACATAAGTGTCTAAAGCCATAAAAAGAATAATATTGATAAAGCAAATGAACACATTTTAGCCAAGTAAGTAAACAAACACCAAACTATGCATAATGCATATACTCATTAAATGAAGCTGATTTGTGGTGTATAATGCAGTTTGAGCTCACCTTCCCAAAGGGCCACATCTAAACATGAACAGCTCAAAAAGGTGACATTTTTAAGCAATACGAAAATTTTCAAGTTTACCTTTGAGATCACTGATCGATGACAAAGAAGACGCAAAAATCTCTGACCAGAATCGCTAAACGTGATGGATGGAGTTGATGTCGTCGAGGTCAGTGCAGACAGTGCTAATGTGGCTGCGGTCAGACACCCGTCGGCCGTCGGCCGTCGGCCTGATGGTGGAGATGAGGGCGGTCGGTGACGCGGATGCTGCTCAGAGGGAGGTCCGAAAGAATCGATTTCGAAGGTGAATCGAATCGATATAATGCCCTAATAATGTGGGCTGTTGCAGTCAGGCTGAAAGGCCTCAAATAATAGAGAACGGGTCGTGTTCTCTTAGCCCTATAATACGGACCCGGTACCATTCTTTTTATATTTTTCTTTTTTTGTGGCGTGCCTTATGTTTTTGTGGTGTGCCTTGTGTCGCCATGGCGTGCCATGGCGGTGTCCTGCCTCAAACAACCTACATTGGCATTAACAGGGCATGTGGGTCGAGCCTTGCCGCTATGGCGCGCCATGGAGTCGCCGTAGCGAGTTTTTTAGAACCTTGATTTTTATAGATGAAGATGTCGACTTCCCGGTTTCGAATTTTGTCTTCTATTATATTTTAGTTAAAGATGGCGATTTCTTAGTTTCAACGGACATTCTTTGGCCTAATTTTGCCTTATCTGATAGTATTTAATAAAATGATCCATATCTTTTAGAAAATGTGAAAAATAGCCTGGAGTTCAGAAAAATCAGCAAAAATGTCTGTTGGAACTGGGAGAACGCCATCTTTAACCGAAATATAAGAGAATACAAAATAATGCCAAAAATCATATCATTTAATACAAAGGACGCCATCATCAACTAGAAAAAAAGAGAAAGCAAAATAGGCAAAAAAATCATATCATTAATAAAAGTTACATATCTTCAATAAACTGTAGAAAATAGTTCCAAATTTAGAAAAATCCACAAAAATGGCCGTTGGAACCGGGAGATCGACATCTTCAACAGAAAAATCAGAGAAGGCAAAATTAGGCTATAAAAATCATATCATTTAATATAAAGGTTCACATCTTATAGTTAATTTAAGAAATAGCCCGGAGCTTAGAAAAATCCGCAAAAATGTCCGTTGGAACCAGGTGATCGCCATCTTCAATGAAAAAAATAAGAAAAGACAAAATTAGGCGTAAAAATCATATCATTTAATAAAAAAAACTATAACTTCTCGAAAATGTAGAAAAGTAGCACTGATCTCAGAAAAGCTGCAAATATATCCGTTGGGATCGAAAAATTGCCATCTTCAACTAAAAAATAAGGGACGACAAAATTAGGCAATAAAAATCATATCATTTAATATACAAATCCATATCTTCCAAAAAAATTTAGAAAATAGTCTGGATCTCAGAAAAATCCGCAAAAATATCCGTTGGAACTGGGAGATCACCATCTTCAACTAGAATATAAGAGTAGATAAAATTATGCCAAAGAACATATCATTTAATAAAAAGATTGCCATCTTCAACTGGAAATAAGAAAAGACAAATTTAGGCTTTAAAAATCATATCAATTAATAAAAAGATTCATATCTTTCATAAAATGTAGAAAATAGTACGAAGCTAAGAAAATGATATATAAAAGTCTTATCAGTTGAAGATGGCTATATCTTGGTTACCACAGACATTTTTAAAGTTGAACACGGCGATTTTCCGGTTCCGAATTTTGTCTTCTCTTGTTTCAATTGAATTGCCATCTTCAACTGAAAAATAAAAGAAGACAAAATTAGGCAATAAAAATCATAAGATTTAATATAAAGATTCATATATTACAGAAAATGTATAAAAATCGTGTAGCTCAGAAAAATCCCGTAAAAATGTCCGTTGAAACCAGGAGATCGCCATCTTTAACGGAAAAAAATAAGAGAAGACAAAATTAGGACAAAAATCATATCATTTAATAAAAAGATCCATTTCTTCGAGAAAATGTAGAAAAATATCCATGTGCTCAAAAAATTCGCAAAAATGTCCGTTAGAATCGAAAGATCGTCATCTTCAACTGAAAAATAAGAGAAGACAAAATTAGATTACAAAAAATATATCATTTGATAAAAATATCCATATATTCAATAAAATAAAGAAAATAACATTGAGCTCAGAAAAATCAGCAAACAATGTCCATTATAACCGGGAGATCTCCACCTTAAACTGAAAAATAAGGGGAGACAAAATAAAGTTATAAAAATACTATTATTTAATATAAAGATACATATCTTACAGAAAATATAGAAAATAGCCCGTAGATCAGAAAAATCCGCAAAAATGTCCTTTGGAACCCGGAGATCACCATCTTCATCTGAAAATTAAGAGACGACAAAATTAGGCCAAAAATCGTATCATTTTAATAAAAAGAAACATATCTTCCAGAAAATGTAGAACATAGCCCCGAGATGAGAGAAATCAGCAAAAATATCCTTTGAAGCCTGGAGATCACCATCTTCAACTGAAAAATAAGGAAAGACAAACTTAATCTATAAAAATCATATCATTTAATAAAAAGATTCTTCTCATACAAAAACGTGGAAAACAGCCCGGAGCTTATAAAAATCTGTAAACATGTTTGTTAGAACCAAGAGACCGCCATCTTCAACGAAAAAGTAAGTAAAGACAAAATTAGGCCAAAAAATCATATCATCTTTACGGAAAATGTAGAAAAATCGCCCCGAGTTTAGAAAAATCCACAAAAATGTCCGTTGAAACCGGCAGATCACCATACTTAACTGAATAATAAGAGAAGACAAAATTACGCTACAAAATTATACTATTCAATAAAAAGATCCATATCTTTAGTAAAATGTAGAAAATAGATTCATGCTTATACGCAAAAATGTCCGTTAGAACTAGTAGATCGCCATTTTTAACAGAAAAATAAGAGAAGGCAGAATTAGGCAAAAAATCATATAATTTAATAAAATGATCCATATTTTTAGAAAATGCAGAACATAGCTCAGATCTCAGAAAAATACGCAAAAATGTCCGTTGGAACTGGGAGATCACCATATTCAATTGAAAAATAAGAGAAGATAAAATTAGGCTATAAAAATCATATCATTTAATATAAATATTCATATCTTATAGAAATTGAAGAAAATATCTGGTAGCTAAAAAATTCTAAAATGTCGGTTAGAACCGGAGTTTGCCATCTTCAACGAAAAAAATAAGAGAAGACAAAATTAGGCCATAAAAATCATATCATTTAATATAAAGAGTCATATCTTATAGAAATTGTAGAAAATAGCCTGGAATTCAGAAAAATCTGTTCAAATTTCTGTTGGAACCGGGAGATTGACATTTTCAACTAAAAAATCAGAGAAGACAAAATTAGGCGATAAAAATCATATCATTGAATTAAAAATTCATATTTTCAATAAAATGTAGAAAATAGTCCCGAGATCAGAAAAATCTACAAAAATTTCTGTTAGAACTAGGAGATCGCCACCTTTAACGAAAAAATAAGAGAAGAAAAAGGCCAAAATTGTATAATTTAATAAAATGATTCATATCTTTTAGAAAATGTAGAAAATAGCCCAGATCTCAGAAAAATCCTTACAAATTTCTATTGGAACCGGAAGATCGACATCTTTAACTGAAAAATAAGGGAAGACAAAATTAGGCTATAAAATTATATCATTTAATATAAAGATCCTTGTCTTACAGAAAATGTAGAAAAATGCCCGGAGTTAAGAAAAGTTTGCAAAAGGTTCGTTGGAATCGGGAGATCACCCATTTTCAACAAAAAAAATAAGAGAAGACAAAATTAGGCCTCAAAATAATATTATTTAATAAAAAGATCCATATCTTCTAGAAAATATAGAAAATAGGGTCGAGGTCAAAAAAATCCGCAATCATGTCCGTTCGAAACAAGAGATCGCCAATTGTGATGGCTTCTCTTTCCCATTTCATTTTATTTCTTTTTTTTGCTTCTCTTTGCAGCAGGGGAGGGGGGTCAAGAGGATGCGGCCTAGGGGCGGCTGGGCGGCGCAAGGGGGTTGGGGGCGGCTTCAAAGGGGCTGGGTGGCGAAAGGGGGGCTTGGGGACGGTGCAAGGGGCACGACGGGCGACAAAGGGGGCTGCGCGCAGCGCTGCGCAACGGGGCCGACGGCCTGGAAGCTAGGGCGACGCGGCGGTAGGCATCGGGGTCGGGGTCGGGCACGGCCAGGCGATGGCGGGCGCATGCGTGGCTAGTTGGGTGGCAGCCTGAGGAGTTGGGGCACGACGATTCGAGGTGGGGAAGAGGAAGAACGAAAATGGGTTGAATTGGGGTTGAATTTGGGGATTTCAGGTTCAATTTCACGATTTGGGCTTCAATTTTGCTGTTTTCCTCTTCAATTTCAGAATTTGTTTTGGTTTGGTGATTTGATTTGGGACGAAGTAATGTGTTTGATTTGGGTTGCAGGATTTTGGGTTGGTTGATGGGTTTGCTGTTGGGTTGAAGGAGGTGGAATGATGTCGATGGTGTTGTTGTTTGCAGGAAGCTTGAACAAAAATGGGGATGATGATGTGCCTGAGGATGAACGGGAGAGGGGTTTGATTAAATAAGCGTAAACCTATAAAACTGTAATTATGAGAGTATTTAATTAAAGTGGGTGAGATTTTGACTAACGGTTTAGGGGAATGAACTGAATGTATTTGGGGGAGGTATCGAGCTATGGGACGAGAAAAAGGTGGAAGGGGTGTGTTGGGAAATAGGTTAGTTATTAATAAGAGGTAATTAATAATAGTAAACGTAATTTGGTAATTAGCTAAATTAATTAGTTAAGCTATGGTAAAAATTTCTTAAAAACAAAGTCGTGCTCGCGTCAACGCGTAGAAAAGAAAACGCTCGGATACAAACACTCGAACAACTACAATAAATACGTGCAATCAAAGATGCCTAAAAATTCAGGTCGTTACATCCTACCCTCCTTAGAATAATTCCGTCTTCGGAATTCTCTACAGGGCTAGGAAAAGGTAAGGGAAACGTTCTCGCATCTCGTCCTCTCGCTCCCATGTAGATTCACCAGGTGAGTCGCGACGCCACATTACCCTGACTAGATCTATAGTCCTGCTCCTAAAGACTTTCTGGTGTCGATCTAGGATCTCCACTGGTTGCTGCTCGTATGTCAAGTCTGGACGGACTGCGATCTCCGAATATGCCATGACATGACTAGGGTCGCTCACATAGCGACGCAACTGCGAGATGTGGAACACATTGTGCACTCCCTCTAAGGCAAGGGCAATGCAAGCTTGTAGGCCACTTTGCCTACTCGCTCCAAAATATCAAAAGGTCCAATGAATCGAGGAATAAGCTTTCCTCTCCAACCAAAGTGAATCAATCCTCGGTTGGGCGAGATCTTAGAAAAACATGATCACCGGGTTGAAACTCCAGATGTCGACGTTTTGCATCTGCCCAATGCTTGTACTTGTCCTGAGCCAGTTGCAGCTTCTCTCTGATGGTCCAAACCACATCCATGGCTTCTATGATTAGCTCAAGAACCACCAACTCTCGATCCCCTACCTCATTCCAGCTCAAGGGGGATCGGCACTTCCTCCCATACCGATGCTAGACTGGTAGCTGTTATTGTATGCAAACTCCACCAAATGGAGATGGTCTTCCTATGATCCTTTAAAGTCCAGCATACATGCCCACATCATGTCTTCCAGTATCTGTATAGTATGCTCTGACTGACCATTTGTCTGTGGATGGTAAGCTGTACTAAAATTCAAGTGGGTTCCCAAGCTCTCCTAAAGGCTCCTTCAGAAACGAGATGTGAACCTGGTGTCTCTGTCCAAGACAATGCTGGTAGGAACTCCATGCAGCTTCACAACCTCATCCATGTACTTCTTAGCCAACACTTCTGTAAACTAGCATACTCTAAAAGGAATGAAGTACGATGTCTTGGTCAATCGATCTACAATCACCCAGACGACGTTAGTCTGCTTCGTACTCTTGGGTAGTCCAGTCACGAAGTCCATCGTGATATGCTGTCATTTCCACTCCGGAATGGGCAATGGCTGTAATAGGCCGGCAGTCCTCTGATGTTTAGCCTTCACCTGCTGGCATACAATACACTTTGCTACGCTCTGTGCGATGCTTCTCTTCATGCCATGCCACCAGTAATGTTGTCGTAGATCCTAATACATCTTGGTATCCCCAGGATGTATAGAGTAAGGAGAGCTGTGAGTTTCCTCCAACTGCTCCTCTCTAATGGCACCGGACGGTACACAGATCCTGTCCTCAAACCTCAAGGATCAATCTGCATGAATCTTAAACTCTGGCCTCTGACCTGCTATCACCAGATCTTTGATCTTTCGCATCTTCTCATCGTCCATCTGAGTATACTTGATCCTCTCTACCAAGGTCGACTAGATATGCATTCTCATCAAAGATGCAGTCATACCTGGTAGAATCACTTCTATACACATGTCCCTGATCTCTTGCTGCAACCTCCACTGAGTTGTAAGGGTCATCACCACTGGTAGACGACTTAATGCATCAGGTACGACATTGACTTTTCCAGGATGGTACTGAAGATCAATGTCATAATCTGTCTTGTGCTCTATCCATCGTCTCTGACGTATGTTGAGCTCCTTCTGAGTGAAGAGATACTTCAGACTCTTATGATCCGAGAACATCTTCACGTGCTCCCCCAACAGAAAATGCCTCCAAATCTTCAATGCAAAAATCATTGCTGCCAACTCAAGATCATGTGTAGGGTAGTTCTTATCATGGATCTTCAATTGCCTAGATGCATATGCTACGACTCGTCCGTGCGGATGTAGCACACATCCAAGTCCTTTACCAGATGCATTACAAAATTCTTTGAATCCTCCTGATCGGTCTAAAATGATCAAAATAGGTGCAGTTGTCAACCTCTTCTTCAACTCCTGAAAAGCATCCTCACATGCTTGTGACCAAATAAACACCACATCCTTTTTCGTCAATCATGTCATGGCTCATGCGATCTTTGAGAAGTCTTTGATGAACCTCCGATAGTAGCCATCAAGTCCCTAGAAGATTCGAATCTCGGTCACCGTTCGAGGGACTGGCCAGTTTTGAACAGCGGATACTTTTTCAGGATCAACAACAATCCCTTCTCCGGACACTACGTGGCCTAGAAACGCCACCTTGTTCAGCCAAAACTCGCACTTGCTAAGTTTGGCATAAAGCTGGTCTTCTTAGGGTCTCAAGAACCTTCCTAAGATGCTCTGCATGCTCCACTGCATTCTTCTAGTAGATGAGAATGTCGTCAATGTAGACTACTACGAACTTGTCCAAGTATTCATACAATACTTGGTTCATGAGACTCATAAATACCGCGGATGCATTGGTCACACCAAACAGCATTACTAAGTGCTCATAATGTATGTATCTGGTCCTGAATGTAGTCTTAGGAACATCTTCATCTTTCACCTTCACTTGATGGTACCATGTCCTTAGATCTAGCTTCGAATAGACGCTTGACCCCCCGAGCTGATCGAAAAGATCGTCGATGCACGACAGAGGGTACTTGTTCTTTACGGTGACTTTGTTCAGCTCGCGGTAGTCGACGCACATACGTAGGGATCCGTCTTTCTTCTTCACCAGCAATATAGGAGACCCCAGGGAGATACAATGGGCCATATCCATCCCTTCTTCAGAAGCTCATCTAGTTGGGTCCGTAATTCTTCTAGCTAAGATGGTGCTAACGATATGGTCCCTTGGACATTGGTTGAGCTCCTGGCATTAGTTCAATGCCAAATTTGAGGGTGCGATCTGGAGGCAAACCTGTAAGGTCATCTGGAAACACATCCAAGAACTCTCATACCACCTCTGGTATATCAGGTTCAGCTTCCATTGCAGCTGCTACTGCTTCGGCCGACCTGGCTCTGTACTCCACTGGGCCTACTAATCTGCTTCCACTAATGAACTCAAACTTTGGATGTTCATGTTAGTTCTTGGGTTCAAGACTAACGTTGTTTTGATGATGATCAATACATTATGTTAGTGTGCTAATCAATCTTGTGTTTTAGTCTCAGTTTATCTTTATGATTATATGTTGATGAGACAAAGCATAATGCTTGGAGGATATTACAAGGGATATCTTAAAGACCTCCAAGAGTGATGGAGAGTGCTCAAGCTTGGATGAAGTCATGAAGATCATCTAATGAAGCCAAAGCTTGGAGCATGATGATGGATGGACATCTAGAGGAGCATTGCCAAAACTTGGAGCTTGATGAAGGGAAGCTTATCAATGAGTGCCAAAGATTGGAGATGATGGGGACCATCAAGGTATCGTGAGCTTGAAGACTTAGACTCTAAGAGATGTAATACGTAATCCATGTAATTTCAATTACATGCATTTCTCTTTTGAGTCTAGGATTAGTGTAATGCCTTGATAGATTATCATACTCTCATGCATATGTATTTTACCATCTTAGTGAGCCTTAGGATTATCATAGAATCCAACCGTATATGTTCACCTAGCCCAAAAACTCATTTGGAGTCTCTGGCTCTCCAACAGTCGCCTGATGAAGGTTTTACAGTCGATTGGGTGATTCCCGTCGCCTGTCGAGCCTTCTACAGTCGACTATGATGCATAGCTCAAGTCAACATTTATATTGACTCTTCTTGAGTTTTTCGCATCAGTCGACTGATGTTCAATTTACAGTCGCCTGTGTTTCTACAGTCGCCTGTGAATTGGTCGACAATCGACTGTGCGCTTCTTGCATTTTCTGGGCTTCATCCCAATTTGCAAGACAGTCGCCTGTTGCTATTTTTGCAGTCACCTCTATATTTACAGTCACCTGTGAAATGCATCTCTGTCTGTTTTCTCCATCCACTGCAGTAGTCGACTGATAAAGGTTGTACAGTCGCCTGTCTATTTTACAGTGGACTGTACTTTGGTCATCGGTCGCCTATATGCATATTGGGAGAAGGTTGCAACTCTATGTTTTTCTCCATCCCCTGTAGCAGTCACCCGATGAAGGATATACAGTCGACTATCTGTTTTTCAGTCGCATGTGTAGTCTTCTACAGTCGACTGTCCTGGCTCAGATTATAGCCGTTGAGAATTTTCTAGACGTTGAACAGTCGACTGTCATTTGTTCATCAGTCGACTGTCTGGGCCATAAACTGCTAAAATCTAGCCGTTGCAGATTTCTTCCCTTTGGGTTTTTGGCTGGTTTTATGGGTTCCTTTGGGCTTCCTATATATAGGAGTTGGCTTAGTTCATTTAGAACTCTTGGTTATTATTGATATCTTTAAGAATCAATAGCCACTCCTAATCTCTCCCATTTCCCTCTCATGAGCATATTTCTCTTCATGCATTGAAGCAAGCTCATAGGAAAATTCTCCAAGGGATCTAATCATTCCTTTCTTGGAGAACATCTTTCTTCTCTTCGTTTCATACACTCAAGTGAGAAGTGTTAGGATTCATTCCTAGAACAAAGAAAGATCATCAAGTGAAATCAAAGCTAATCTCAAGTGCTTGAGTTTCACTTGCATGCCTTCTTCTTCATATTTATAAGATCATATCAAGGCATATGTAAGTGTTGTTTCGTTTTGTTTTATGTTCGAAACCCTAATTCTCTTTGTGGGAATTAGATACTCTCTTTGTGGGAGTTACTCTCTTAGTGGGAGTTTGGTGTCCTAGTGTAGGGCTAACCCTAATTCTCTAAGTGGAAGTTAGTAATTCTCTAGGTGGGAGTTTGACCCTTGTGCAAGGTTTGGTTGGGTCCTTGTGTAGGGCAAAATCCTCTTGGTGAGGTATCTCTTTGTGGGATTTGTATTCACTTCTCTTTGTGGGATTATAGTGAATATTGGTGTGGCTGGACGTACCCAAGTTTGGGGAACCAGGGTAAAATCATTGTGTTTGTGTTTGTTGTTGTTGAGCACTCTATTAATTTCTGCTGCTTATTGTTCTTTAATTTTAGTAACTTTTAATTAAGCACTTTGCTTGCTATTACACTATTCACCCCTAGTATGTGTGTAGCCCTGCAGGGTCCCTTACAGTTCAGGGATCTCAAAGACTACCCTCCTTTGACAACAGTCGATGGTGGCATGGAAAGTTCCCAACCAATCCATCCCTAATACAGCATCAAAGTTTGGGATATCTATCATCATGAAGTCAACGAACAATTCTTGCCCACATATCACCACATGGCATTGAGGATACCCTCGTGTTGACTTTATCACTCTGCCACCTGTGTTGACGTTCCAACCGGATTCTAAAGGTTTAACAGGAATGGTGTGTGTGCGAACGAATCGACTCGCCAGAAAGCAGTGTGATGCTCCCGAGTCGAACAAGGAGAGGACGGGTTTTCCAGCTACTAGTATGACATCTAGGTTACAAACACTAATCTAAGCAACCAATGCTAATAAAAGAAATGAATTACGAATTATGCATGAAATATACATGTGATCACTTCCCCGATAGCTTCGGCCTCTTTGATGGTCATGGTGTAAGCCTGGCGTTTCAGTGGTGGCTGCTGCCTTACTTGATAAAACATCCTCTACTGTGGAGGTAGAGGTAGACGTTGTGGTGTGTTCCCAGTCGGGGCAGCACGAGGAGCTGGAGCTGGAGCACATGTCTTATGATGCAGACAATTCCTAACCATATGTCCAAACTCTCCACAAACCAGACAAAGGCCTAAAAATCCTCGACACTCAAACTTGATGTGTCCAGGCTTCCCACAAAAGTAGCAAACTGGGAGGGCCTGCTGTTGTTGTCCTGACCTCTTAAACTGAGTCTGCTGAATAGGGCGGTGTGTCTGTGGCCGTCTGCTTGGCCCAGCATGGGTCGATGGAGGCCTCGCAGGTGCTGTTAGTCTAAGCTCTTCCTTCGCTTCCTCTTCTACCATCTCATGATTACGAGCAATGGTCAGAACTGCAGCATGTGTAGTTGGATTAGTAGTAACCATCTTTCTCAGAATCTCAATGTTGAGCCCCTACAGGAATTGCTGGGCTCGAGTCAATGGATTTGTAACCATCTCTGGGACAAGCCTGCTTAGCCTAGATAACTCAGCGTCATACTGGTCCACAGTCATCGAGCCGTGCTTCATGTTGATGAACTTCTTTCTCATTATGATCTTTGCATGTGGCGGGAAGTACTGAGTGTTGAATGTTCTGGTGAAGACATCCCACGAAATCGGTAATCCCAAGCGGTCTTCTACCGCCTGCCACCAATCTCGAGCACCATCAGTCAATTGCCTCTTGACGGTAGCCAGCCATGTTTCTTCTTGAATCTGAGATGCCCTCAGATCATCAGTGATGCTCCTGAGCCATTCTTCTGCTTGGAGGTGATTCTCCATCCCAGCGAAAGTCTTCGGGTTCATCGCTCGAAAGTGGTAAGCACTCAGATCAGCTTTCGGCTCCCTATGCAAAGCATGTCCCAAAGCCTGTCCAAGCTACTGACGAAGGGCATACATGCCCCCACATGCAATCTTCTGCAGACAATGGTGCAGTCGAAATGCTGTTGCATCTGGACCGTTGTTGGATCCATTACCAGCATAATTCTGGTTGGGACCCCCATTCAGGTGATTGATCCCGGATCCAAAAGCACTGTCCTCGCTTCCTGAAGTATTCCTTTCCATTTCTTATATGGGTTTCTTAAGGTTTAATCAGTTCCATTGAGGAGTATTTATACGGCATATTCTGAACTTCCTGTACTGTTCATGTGGTATTTAGTGCAGATCTGCATGGGCCACTAAATATGTAACGACCCACTCTTGGGGCCCGTTACTGTTTGGAACATACGCAGTCCTGCTAGGCACCAATGAAGTCAATACATGCTCTTTTGCAGAAATATGCCAAAATACTCATAATGAAAATGGTTTACAACCTTATTACAATCAGAAAAGGAAATACAATCGAAGACAAATACATGCCAAGCCACTCTGATACATCAAATACTAAAACTCTCTCACACTCACACTTAGTAACCAACGTCCTCCTAGTCAAACTCTACAGCAAACTTAGCGTCTGCAGTCTCTGGTGCAACTTCTTCAACCTGTGAAATATCTGGCGGGTCCACCACAAAGAGAAGGGTCGTCAGGATCAGGCGTAACTCAAAGTATCTCTTATCATGGAGATTAATACAAAGTACAAGCATGGCAGTCTAAAGAGAAAAGAAGTAAAGTGCGTACAATGATGATAAGGAAATAGAACAGAAATGTAACTTGCAATTTACAACTATCAGCAATATCTAGCAATTAAAAGTACTTTATTAAAGGTCCATGTTACGAGAGTCTAATCGAGTCGTACCTAGACTGTGACTTGTAATGCGGGGTACAGTAAGCAACCAAGAGTCCACCTCTTGCCACGGGTGCTACCGGGGTGAACCATTCTCTAAGAACTGTGCAATAATCTGTGATCTATGATGGTTGTCACCGGCTACTGTGATTGGTTACTAGAGTCTGCACGGTGACAACAAGGCCTGGACTAGTCGCTCCCGTACCCTCACTATTATAAGTTACCCCAATCCTAGTGTCTGTGGTGTTGCCGTAATTACAAGTTAGGAATCATTTATCTAGAGTTACACATTTTTACGTAATTGTTCAAAAAATCAAGCTTCCACGATACTATGCAGATTGTCAAGACTAGTTTTTTTTGACAAGTAGAACTTTATTAAGATCAAAAAAGATGTACAAAGCAAGTGGAGTGCTTCTTAGGCCAGTAGAAAGAAGAAAGATAGGGGATAGGGCACAAGCGCCGTCACCCTACACTTACCAGATTCTACAGCTAAGAAGTGCTCCAGAAACAAAACAGAATAAAAATACATATATACAGTGTGTCCCATGGAAAATTAGCCCGCATCCAAATATCCCCAATTCGAGAAGGGAGTTATATCTGCTGCCTCGTCAAGGTCCAAGTCCCGTAAAGAAATAGTGACATCGGCAACAATGTCCTCAAATACCAAAGTCTTACACTTTTTCCTGGCCTCAAAGATACGTAAATTGCGTTGCTTCCAAATATGCCAAACCATTGCAGCCAGAGCCGCCCTAGCCAGCAAACCAATTGGCTCATTTACCTTATATCTGGTTTGGATTAAGCTACAAACACCAGTTAAGGAATTCGGCAAAGTCCCTGAATACCCGAGCTTGAGTAAGCTTCTGGTGAGAATATATTTGGAGAAAGAACATTCAAAGAATAGGTGTGCCCCACTTTCATGCACTTCCTCGTCACAAAGAACACAAATTTGCATCAAGATAATCCCTCTCCTGAAAAGAATATCCTTAGTTGGTAGCTTACCGTGCAATGCCCGAAAGAGAGAGAGTGCGAATTTGGGGATGTGCTTCTTGTACCAAACAACCCCGTGGAAAGCAAATTGAGGACCGGGAGTGCAGGCGCCTTTCCACGCTGATTTGAAGGAAAATCCCGGCCCTTCAGGCCATTTCCAGAGATCCGCATGATCAGCAAGAGTAACGTTGAGAAGATCATGGTGAAGGTAATGCAAGTTCTAGGGGAGATGCCAATTGCCCGCACACCAATAGTCGGATACACACTTGGATTCATCACCGGGCGGGGGTTGGTGGAGAAGATGGAGGGGCCCTTTGGGGTGCCAGTTGTCATACCAAAACGAAGTAGAATTGCCATCACCAACAACACGTTTGATTAGTTTCTGAGAGAAACAGCGGTACCTTAGCATATACTTCAATGTGCCGGACATGGATGGAAGGGGCGTGCTATAGAATTCCTTGGTAAGATGCCTTTTCATATGGAGTGCCCATAGACCTTGTGAGCTAAGAAATCTCCAGGTAAGGCGAATCCCTGAAGCTGCATTAAAATCATTCAAGCGTCGGAGTCCAATGCCACCTTCCCGCTTAGGCACACAACAGTCTTTCCAAGCCCAGAGGTTAAATTTTCCCCAAATAAATTTCCTACAGGCAGAGTTGATGGTCTTAATAACAGTATTAGGGATGTGGTAAGCTTGCATCCAGAAGTTCACCATGCCAAAGATAACACTTCGAACCAATTCAATTTTTCCCGCCGTAGAGAGCATGGAGGAGGACCACCCCAGTAATCTCTTCTTGCATTTATCAATCAACCTCGCAAACATGGATGCTCTAGGGTAGTTTGAGGAAAGTGGAAGACCCAGATAGATAGAAAACGATGTTACCATTTTAATGCCAAGAGAAGCCGCCAATCCTCTAGCATCCCGAACACCCTTACTGAATATGGCGGAACTTTTATCCCAATTAATCTGGAGACCAGTATAGAGGTGAAGAGAGTTTAAGACTTGTTTGAGACCATCAATAGAGCAGGGCGTGGCCCTGCAGAACACCAGGAGATCATCTGCGAACAGTAGGTGGGAGATGGTCCCCACTCTTTTTAAAGGCAATATAGAAAGTGAGGCTTCCGCCCTGGCCATCAGCAGAGAAAATGCCTCCATAACAAGAACAAAGAGGTAGGGAGAAAGCGGGTCACCCTGTCGCAACCCTCTGTTGGAGGAAAAGTATCCTTCAGGAGAGCCATCAATAAGAACAGAGAATACAGGAGAGGAGATACATTCAGCTATCCAGCCAATAAACTTATATGAAAAACCCATCTGGTGTAGTTGGAAGTATATGAATTCTCTGTTGACACTGTCAAATGCCTTTCGCAGATCCAATTTGATACATGTTCTGGCACCCATGGGATTGCTGAAGTCCCTAATCTGCTCATGGGAAATTAGAGTACAATCTGCAAGTAATCTACCCTTGAGGAAAGCAGCTTGATTAGGGGATACTAAATCAGAAATAACATGTTTCAGCCTGTTGCATAAGACCTTACTGATAATCTTATAAATAACGTTGCAACATGAAATCGGCCTGTAGTCACTTAGCCCTGAGGCAGTAGCAATCTTAGGGACCAGGGTCAGAAAAGTATGATTAATACGATTGGGCATATTGCTGGAAGTGGAGAAATATGAGACAGCAGAGATGACATCATCCTTTATTACCTCCCAAGCATGATGGTAGAATGAATCATTAAAACCATCAGGACCAGGCGCCTTATCTTTCCCAATCTGAGAAGCTGCAAAAGAAATCTCAGATTCAGTAACCTGTCTCTCCAACCAGATCGAAGCATCCTGAGTTAAGATTCGCTTAGGGGGGAGGTTGGGGAATACATTCCAATAATCCGACTGCGAATATAGATTCATATAGTAGGAGGAAGCTGCCTGCCTGAAGGAAATTGGATCATGACTCCGTTGCCCACTAGGAGACATTAAATGGCTTAGGTTGTTGTGACACTGCCTGGACTTCATAGCTGCATAAAAAAATTTGGAGTTTCTGTCACCAAGGGTTAGCCAATTTTTCCTGCTCTTCTGCCTTAAATCCGCCTCCTCCTTATCAAGGGCCTTTGCCAAATTAAAAGAGGCAAGCCTCTCTTTTTCTTGTAATGTAGGGTCAAAGGCAATATTGGGATTTCTTTGCAAAGATTCCAGGGTGTTGCGACATGAGACAACCTCAAGCTCTTCCTTGTATGTTGCAGCCCAAGGCTTAAGGGAGTTCTTTAGAAACTTAAGGTTGCCAGCCAAATGGCTTAAGTGGGAGCCGTAGCCACCAAGTCCCCATTTACTTTGGACAAAATCAATAAAGCCAGGATAGTTTGCCCATGAATTGTAGAATCTAAAGGGTTTAGGTAAGGATTGTACCTTTGGTTGTGGCCAAACAAGCATTCCAGAGTGATCGCTTGTTCCAGTTTCAGTGTAATCGTAGTAGGAGTGCGGAAAACAGTGCAACCACCCAAGATTTCCCAATACATGGTCAAGCCGAGCACTAATTCGTGAACTCCCCGATCTCTTGTTGTTCCAAGTGAACTTATTGCCAACTCCCTTGAGCTCCAGAAGATTACAGTCAGAAATACAAGAATTAAAAGATTCAATGCATCTCGGATCTACTGCACGACCAGCCAGCTTTTCATTAGTACTTTGGATGCAATTAAAATCACCACCTACTAGCCAGGGGTGCCCATTCAACACATTAGAGTCGGATAACAGGGAATTCCAAAGTGGCTGCCTTGCAGAGGCAAGATTGAATCCGTAGAAAGCAGTCAAAGCCAATATAAAACCCCCTTTGTTAGAGAAGACAGCCGACAAGTGCTGAGCCGATAATGAATGAACTGTACAAGTCCAGGATGACTGGCAGAAGAAAATGTATATTCTGCCACCTCTGTGCTGACTGCAATTATCAATGCAATCCCAGTCATTAGAAAAACTCTTACCAATTCTAGCTTTGTTCATGGATTCTACTTTTGTCTCAAAAAGACAAACAATAGAAGGCTTGTGCAGCCGCAGCTTATGTCTCAAATCAGCCAGTCGCGATGAATTATTCAGCCCCCTAGTGTTCCAGAACAATAAAGACATTAGGATGAGGATGGAGGGAAATGAGGCTGCGCCAGCCTAACGCTACGTCGAATTGAAGAAGGAGAAAGCTTTGGAGGTTTATGTTTTGCCTGGTGAGGAGAAGCCTTCAAGGAAAGTTGCTCTGCCACCCAAGCCTGATTGATAGTAGTAGGGTTCTCCGGAGGATCGGCATCTTCAGCAGTTTGTAGCAACACAGGAGAGGGAACATGCTTGCATTTGGGCAAGAGGGTACCAACCGGGCCCTGCTTGAGAGCACCAACCAAAGTTTGATTAAGAGACAATGTATTTTCAGGGGGAGTGGCATCTAAAACTTGTTGTAATAGCATGGTTGAGGACGAGCTACAATCGCCAACTTCCAAGTTGGAACATAGGGGGGGAGCGGCAGCCAGAGACACAGCAGAGACTGCAACGGGGGGTAACAATGGTGAAGACACAGCAGAAGGCAGGTTAACCGACGGAGGGGATACATCTGCATGCGGTTGAACCGAGGGATCGACAATAGTCAGAGCTGATAGAGGCAGCTTCCCAGCACTTGCTGAAAGTAGGTCCGGGACCTCCATTGGGAGGTCAGTGACTACAACAGGGCGGTGTGCAGGGACCTCCATTGGGAGAACCGGCCCTGGGGGCCGCACAACAGGCTGGACACTAGAGATCGGTAACAGGGGCTGGGCCGCAGTCGCCAATGCAGGAGCAACATCCGGGGATGAGCCAAGAGCAATGTGGTCAGAAGATGTTGCCAAGTCATTTTGCATAGCTGGGGTTTGGATTGAAGGCAGCTTAGAAATATCAGGGCATTGTGAGTCGGAGTGTCCAAAGCACACGCACTGGCTGCACCTAGGAGGCTCGCCTTCATACTTAGTGTCAACGTTGACAATGGAACCATCATCCAATTCCAATCCCACTGCTCGAGGGAGGGCCTTAGTCGCATCAACCTCTACAAGGCACCTCACATACGTCAATCTTTCAAATTTAGCCGTTGCCCTATCCAGACAAATAGGGTTGCCGACAATAGAGCTCATAATATTGAAAATGTCCAAAGTCCACATGCTCAAAGGCAAGCCATGAAACTGGACCCATACAGGAACTGTAGCAAGCATGTCACGATCGTACTGTAGGGTAGAGCTCCACCTCTGGAGAACCGTCAATCTGCCATCAAAGAGCCATGGTCCTCCATATAGAATTCGCTCATTCTTCAGCGCACTCAAACCTGAAATAGAAAAACCCGTTTTCCCGACTGACGATACGAACTCCCTTCTTCAACTTCCACAATCGATCAACCCAAGCCCTGATTTGGCCATAGTACGGCACATCCCCCAGGACGTATCCAACAAGTGTGTTTTTCCAACAGCTTGCACCCTTCTCTATCAAAGCGCCCTCTACTCTTCCAACATAGATTCCATCATCCTTGGCAAGGGGGGAACGTAAGTCATCCTCAAAGATTCATCATAAGTCCTTCTATTCGAGCAAACATCGGAGAAAGAAATCTTTGCCACCGTCGTGTTGATAGTAATAGGGATATTGGGTCTTACAGGCTTAATATCAAACACTTTGTGGGCAAGAGGAATCCTAGGTTGTGTATTACCTGAAGGACGGACCCGGTGGTGGCCATGCCTAGAGGGAAAGGAAACTAGTTAACTGTTCAATCGATCAATTGCTAGTGAAAGGAAACTAATTTTAGCATGCATTTGTTTTTGAATTAAAGTACATGGCAAGAGTACGAATAGTTACCGATTTGCCTTGTAGTGAAAGGCCTGTTTTGGTCAGCAGTAGGGATACCTAGTTCACATATGTTACATGGCAAGTTAGCCATACAAATAATAATAAAACTTTATAGGATAAAATATAACTAAGTTATTAACTTACTTATATAACTTACTAACTTAACTATTTAATAAATATAACTTACTTATAATAAATCTTTATAACTAAGTTAATAAATGTAACTTTTTATTTTATTATAAACTAATTCTTTAGAAACTTAGCTTATAAAACTCATATAGGTTATAAAATATTAACTTATAATTAACTTATAAAATAACTTTATATTAAAAAAACTTATATTAACTTAACTTATTAACTAATTAACTAACATAACCTCACACACACACACACACACACACACACACACACACACACACACACACACACACATATATACATATATACACACATATATATACATATATACACACATATATATACATATACATACACATATATATATACATATATATATGTACATATACATATATATATATGTACATATATATACATATATATATATATACACATATACATACATATACATCTATATTACATTTGACAGAGTTTTTTGAATCCTAGGGCTGACTAGGACAAGCTGACTAGGACAAAGGGGTAGATAAAAAACGGCCAGGATTTAATCTCGGGGAATCAACGGTTTGGATGAGGTTGAGATAGCTTTGCTTAGAACTCAGCCTAAATTTGTGGGTCCCATTTCTTTGCGTGGGGCTTTTGAGAGGAGAGATCAACCGTCTGTTTTTTGGGGATAGCAATAGTCTTTTTGGGGGAGAGCAACAACCATTTGATCTTCCCAAGAGAGCAACCCTCATTTCCGAGATTAACCCTCATTTCCGAGATTATTATCATGAAGGCTTCAATGTCAAGAATGTTGCTGTGAAGGATCTCAAGCGTGGTTTTGTTGCCTCAAACTCTAAGGATGATCATGCTAAGGAGGCTGCGAACTTCACCTTCCAGTTTATTATCATGCCCCAGTGCTCGATTGCCACACCTGCCACATCGCCGTGAAGTTTGCTGAGATCCTTACCAAGATTGACAGGCGATCTGGCAAAGAGCTCGAGAAGGAGCCCAAATTCCTGAAGAACGGTGATGCTGGTTTCGTTAAGATGATCCCAACCAAGCCTATGGGTACCCACCGCTTGGACGTTTTGCTGTGAGAGACATGAGACAGACCGTTGCTGTTGGAGTTATCAACAGTGTCGAGAAGAAGGACCCAACCGGTGCCAAGGTCACCAAGGCTGCTGCCAAGAAGAAGTGAGAGAGCCATTCCTTCGATTTGTGTCTCTCGCAACGACGTGTTCCAGCGGTCGGTCAGGTTTCTGCATTCTGGTGGTGTGGAGCGACATGATGCAAAACTGGGTTCTTGATCTGCGGTGGGAAGCCTTGGTTTTTGGTGTCAATTGATTTAGTTTTGTGAGGTGAGTTCCAGGCCTTGGTGGCGAAAATTTTTATCACTAAAACCGTCATTTTTATGTTTTAAACGCCATCGTTAAATTTGGGAGTGTTGTTGGATCATGTCTGTTATAATTTTGCTACATTAAGGATAAGTTTTTATTAAATGGATGTCAGCTAAGTTTGTGGCTTATTGTGTTTCTTTTTTGTGCGCTGTGAATTCCCTGATTGTTGACTAACGTCGCGTTTTTGCTTGAAATGTAATGTAAAATAGAATTTTTAATCAGAATTCCCTGGTTGTTGACTAACGTCGCGTTTTTGCTTGAAATTTAATGTAAAATAGAATTAGATAAACAGAATTCCCTGGTTGTTGACTAACATCGCGTATTTGCGATGATGAGAAGAATCTGGCAACTCACGGGTTAGGTAATATAAAATAGACTTTAGTTGACTGACGGGTAATCGGATGCGGATGAAGCCATGCTGGGTGCTCCAACTTGACATTTAGAAATGAAATATTCTACTTCTTTGTTTTTTTAAATTTAATGATTAATGTATGGTTGATTAAGAGAGTGTTTTGATTAATAATAACTGAAGTTTTAGCATAACTTACGAATCCAGAGAATGTTCGTAGCATAGCTTTTGCAAGCGGAAGAGGAAGAGCATGCCCAGAGAATCTGATTGCAATAGTGATCATAGCATTATCTTTCTTTTACCGTTTGTTATTTTTGTTATTTTTTTGAATCGCGAGCAATGACAGCAATGTAATTTTTGTAATTTTTGTTGCATTTGGGGGATAAGAATTGAGAACAAGAAAGGCAGATAAGGAAAAAGAATCACCTCACCCTTCATCTTCACCAAGCCAGTAAAGAATGGTGTTTGTACATTGATGCAACCTTGCTACCACAGAATTCGCATGTTATGAAAAATATTCATGAAAATTTCGGTAATTCGTGCCACCAAATGTCTACATAAATAACCAAAAGGGTTACTAATTTGATGTTCCGCATCGAATTTGTTGTTTCATGCCGAATGCGTCCATGTCGCTAAATATTTTTACGCAAATTTGTTTTTCCGTGCAATTTTGACCGTGGAAAATTTTTTTTGGGGAACAACGAACTTTACGGGGGAAAATCTTAATTGAACCGTGCCCGCGGGCACGGGTTATGACTAGTATATATATATACAGCCCACGAGAGGGTGTTCCAGTGGTAAGTCATTCCGCTCCAAAGCCAAGGGGTGCGGGGTTCGAGGCCTATGGCCGCCGTGACTTGGGAATTATTGAGGAATTTGTTGTGGAATTATTTACCCTGGGGCTACATCTCCCCTCTCGGACTTACCCGGGGGCCGTTGGGGGCACGACGGTTTCCTCCCAGTTTGCATAGTCTCGGCCGGGCTCTCGCCTTACCCTCCTAAAAAAAAGCCGAAGGCAGTGGGAGGGGGTTGAGGATTTTTCTGGGTTGTCAAAAAAAAACAAAAAAAACAATATATATATATATATATATATATATATACACACACACATATATACATATACATATACATACATATATATATATATATAAACATATGCAAAAAATGTACCTAAGAATGACCTCGGGTAGAGATACCTGAGCACACCCCCGCTGTTCGGGGTTTGTGAGTATTGTTTTTGAGTTTTTTTTGCAGTAGGTAGATATACTTGTTATGTAGCTCCCCACAAAATTTCAGGTCAATCCAACACCGTTTGAGCCTCCGTTCATCGATTTCAAAAACGTTGCGCAAAACTGTCCAAATTCTGGATAGTTTTGCGCAACGTTTTTGAAATCGATGAACGGAGGCTCAAACGGTGTTGGATTGACCTGAAATTTTGTGGGGAGCTACATAACAAGTATATCTACCTACTGGAAAAAAAATTTAAAAAAAAAATTCTCACAAACCCCGAACAGCGGGGGTGTGCTCAGGTATCTCTACCCGAGGTCATTCTTAGGCACATTTCCCTCTAAACATATATACATATATACATATGTATATATATATGGGTAAAGTGTTCCTAAGGTGACTCCTTAGATTAAATCTAAGGAGTCGCCCTCATTTTTCCTCATATCTCACAATTTTTTTGGATTTTATTTTTCATGGGGTTGTTGTTCACCTCATGGATGATCAACATACCAAAAAATGTGGGATATGGGGAAAATGGGGGCGACTCCTTAGATTGAATCTAAGGAGTCACCCTAGGAACACTTTACCCTATATATATATACTAGCCATAACCCGTGCCCGCGGGCACGGTTCATTTAAGATTTTCCCCCGTGAAATCTTTGTTCCCCAAAAAATTAATTACGTAGCCAAAATTTAAAAGAATAACAAATTAGCATAAAAAATTTAGTGACGCGGCGCCTTTGGCCCGAAACAACAAATTCGTCGCGAGTGCCTTTGACGCAGAACAACAAATAAGCAAAAAAAAATTAGCGGGCGCCTTTGGCACGGAACAACAAATTATCGTAAAAGAATTTAGCGGACGGGCGACTTCCACAAATTCGGCACGGAACAACAAAATAACGTTAAAGATTTAACATGCGCGAGCGCAAGAGCTTTCGACGCGGAACAACAAAGGGCTAAATGTTTAGCTTGTTACCTTGCAACTTGAAATACATCTTGAAAATATTGCTTGCTTATGATGGCAGCATAGCAAAATCCAGATTCAAGTTAACAAAATAATGAAGGCAGCATAGAATAATGGACTTGCAAAAAATTTAATGAAAGCAAAACAATTCCAGAGTTAGCAGAAAAAATTCGGATACCCAACTAACAAAAATTTAGCAAAATGGCAAAATGGCCTTGCAAAAAATTTAGCATAATGGCGTTGCAATTGAAGATCCGCACCAGATAGGAGTCTCCAAAAAAATTGATGTTTATTCAAACATATAAATATAGTGAAATTGATAAGCAGATAAAATAATTCACAATTTCCCAAAAGATTTCCCCAAAAAATAATTCATAATTTCCCCAAAAACATTGATCTTGCTGCTTTTCAAATCCCACGTGTCATGCTCTTTTGTGCTTACAACCGATGCACATCTTGCAGATATGGCATGAGAGACCGACATGGGAGAAATCAATTGAAGGTTGTGTTTTTTATTGGTAAAAATTTCTAAACTCTCATCCATGAGATCCTGACACCTATTAGCTTAGTCATGTATGCCCAATAGAGTCGAATGATGGTCTCTTCCTCTCGTGCTATAATGGTTGCATCCCGCTTCGTCGTGCTTCGTTCGTGTAACATGGTCGTGAAAGGAAACTATTAGCCTTGTTTAGCATGGACTCTCAAAAAACAGAGTTGTGGCATGTATTGCCATCACATGACTCGGACATGATACTTTCGAGTATGTTTTTTGGATTTTGTTTGTCATGTTGTGATGTGTCGTTGACGTGTCAGCATGTCTGTGTCAAGGAAAAATAGAATTATCACCAAACAATTTGATTAAGTATTAAAATCATCGACATGAACAGAACTTCAAAAAAATAAAAGTAAAGAGTTTAGATATGATAATAACTCCAAAGCACGTGAAGATGTGACTATAGCATGGTGCATGTAAAAAGACCAAATTGCAGCGCACGAAAACACTTAACTGGCCATATCTTATCAAGTGCTTTTATGTGCCATGCAACGTGGAGTTCCATCTGTTGTCATGCGAATGTTGCTAGACTTAAATGGGGAGTAATTTTATTTTTGATGAAGGTCAAAAGAACTTGAAGGAACAATTAAAGAACAGGATGAATTTAAAATTGATAATCAGATAATAATTGCAAAACAACAGAATTTATCACAGTGTAATAAATTCTGCTTCATTAGAAAATTGATAATTTGAAAACAAAATTACAAATTCAACGTCCAAACCCCCCCTAAAAATGAAATACAATAAAAAATCAGTCAAATTCACTTTAGCACCAAAAATTACACCTTTGACTGCAACACACACATATATTATAGTTTCATATGTGTGATCCAAAGGCTTCACCAAGATTTCTTACGGGAGGAGGTATTTTGGCTAGAGCCCCTTTTCCACCATTTCACATCCTTTGGAAATGCAAGGGATTTAACTGCTGACCAAGATTGCAACCCCGCAAACAATCGAGATTTGCAGGGTTCGAATATCGTAAATCGGACTCGGAGTCGGAGTCGTCGGTTCGATCATCGTAAATCGGAGCTGTGCCGCCAGGGAGTTGGGTTTGGCGGCTCGGGTGAAGTGCGGCGGCAGGTGTTGCTTGGTGGCGGGCTAAAGGGGTTGGGTTGAGAGAAGAAGAAAGAAGTCTCGGGTTGCCGATGGGGGAGGGGCCCGAGCTTGGCTGAGGGGAAGAAGAAGAGTGGATTAGGTGGTCTGCAGAGGGATGTTGAGTTGGGATACTTACGAGATGATGATTAGGCGGGCTACAAACAGAAAATGAGACCGAGAGTGCATAGCCCACTCAGACCGAGATACTTCGTCTGATACTTTGTCTTCTCCGGTTACAGTTCACCGTGTACACGGTGATACTTCGTGAAAATGAGACCGAGAAGGCGTTCACCGTGTATAAGGCGTCTGATATTGAAAATGAGACTGTGAAGGCGGCCCTTCAGTTCCTTCTGATATTGAAAATGAGACCGGTTATAAGGCGCCTTCTCCTTTTCACCCTATACACGGTGATACTTCGTCTTCTCCTTCTCAGGTTGCGTGCAGTGATGACATGCAGAGCTGTATGCTACTTTATCTCCTGGGTAAGGTGCATTGATGATTGTGTTTATGTGGTTTGGGGGTGGGGGAGACCGAGAGACTTCGGTCCTTGGATAGGGTGAAAATCTGAGCCTTGGGAGTGGGAAGAGAGATTATGACGGAAGGAACTGAAGGGACCTTCTTGTTTATGCGTGTATCAAGTCTGCATATGCATTTAAGACGTGATGCGATCCCCGTCATTCATTGCAAAATTCAAAAGTTTTTATCCTTAAATTTTTATAAAAGCCCATCCAAACCGTTCATTTACCCAAAATTAATCCTGGCCGTCTTTTATCAACCAGTTTGTCCTAGTCAGCTTGTTCTAGTCAGCCCTAGGATTCAAAAATCGCTGTCAAATATATAATAGATATACATATATATAAAACCTAACTTAAATAAATATTACCTCTCCCTTTCTTTATTGTGTTGTCTTCTCTTTCCCCTTTCTTTTTCATTTCTTTTTTTTGCTTCTCTTTGTAGCAGGGGAGGGGGATCAAGAGGATGCGGCCTTGGGGTGGATGGGCGGCGCAAGGGGTGGCCCAAGGGGGCTGGGGGCGGCGGTAAAGGGGGCTGGGCGGTGCAAGGGGGCTCGGGGACGGTGCAAAGGTGCATGGCGGGCGACAAAGGGGGCTGCGCGCAGCGCTGCGTAAGGGGGCCGGTAGCCTGGAGGCTAGGGCGACCCGGTGGTAGGCAGCAGGGTCGGGCGTGGCCAGACGACGACGGGCGCATGCACGGCTTGCTAGGCGGCGGCCTAAGGAGTTGAGGCACGACGATTCGAGACGGGGGAAGAGGAAGAATGAAAATGGGTTGAATTGGGGTTGAATTTTGGGGATTTCAGGTTCAATTTCACGATTTGGGCTTCAATTTTGTTGTTTTTCTCTTCAATTTCAGAATTGGTTTTGGTTTGGATATTTGATTTGGTACGAAGTAATGTGTTTGATTTGGGTTGCAGGATTTTGGGTTGGTTGATGTGTTTGTTGTTGGGTTGAAGGAGGTGGAATGATGTCGATGGTATTGTTGTTTACAGGAAGCTTGAACAAAAATGGGGATGATGATGTGCCTGAGGATGAACGAGAGAAGGGTTCGATTAAATAAGTATAAACCTATAATACTGTATTTAGGAGAGTATTTAATGAAAGTGGGTGAGATTTTGACTAATGTTTTAGGGGAATGAACTGAAAGTATTTGGGGAAGGTAACGGGCTGTGGGAGGAGAAAAACGTGGAAGGAGTGTGTTGGGAAATATGTTAGTTATTAATAAGAGGTAATTAATAATAGTAAAAGTAATTTGGTAATTAGCTAAATTAAGTAGTTAAGCTATGGTAAAAATTTCTTAAAACAAAGTCGCGCCAGCGTTAATGCGTAGAAAAGAAAACACTCGGGTGAAAAACACTCAAACAACTGCAGTAAATACGTGCAATCAAAGACGCCTAAAAATTCAGGTCATTACAATGTTCGTTGGAAATTGGAGATCGCCATCTTCAAATTAAAAATAAGAGAAGACAAAATTAGGCCAAAAAATCTTATCCTTTAATAAAAAAGATTCATATGTTCCATAATATATAGAAAATAGCCTGGAGCTCTGAAAAATCCGAAAAAATGTCTGTTGGAATCGGGAGATCGCCATCTTCAACTAAAAAAAGAAGACAAAATTAGGCCAAAAAATCATATCATTTAATAATAAAATACATATCTTACAGAAAATGTAGAAAATAGTCCAAGCAAAGAAAAGTCTGCAAAGATTTCCGTTGGAACTGGCAGATCGCCATCATCACCTGAAAAAATAAGAGAAGAAAATTGTAAGCTATGAAAATCATCTCAGTTAATAAAAAGACTACAACAAAAATTGTCATTGACAACTTCTAAGAAAGGTTGTAATATAGGTCAAACAACTTTTTAACAAACATTGTTGTTGCTGGTCAAATCCGCCTAGCAATGAGATTTATACAAATGGGAATCAAGGGTATGGTGATTACAGATTAATTGGGTCTTAGTAGAGGGTAAACACCGGATTCAAGATCGCTCAAAGGTCACCGACCGCTTGGAAGAGTGGTCAATCTTCCTGCATAACGAGCAGCTCGTCAAAAAGGCTGGGTTGGCTGTCAACCCGTGGCCTCTCCGATGGTAAAGTTAGTTTGTGACTTGTTAGAAAGAGGCAAGACACGTTGGCATTTCTTAGTGTAGAGCGACTTAACGTCACAAGCTTGCGTGGAAGGCACAGATATGTGGACGATATTCAGCCTTGTGTGTAAATGAGAGTTTTTTATTTCTACTAACTGGCCCCCTCGTTGATGGCTGGAGTGGGGTATTTATAGTGGGGAGAGTCGGTTGATCGCCGTTCAATTAGATATCGCTTCTGCTTAGCTGGGGTCCAGTTGGCACTTTGCTGGAGTATTAATGGGGATGTGATAGGTCTGCGAGAGTGTCATAGATATTTTAGCACCGCCTAATCAGACATTAATAGGGACGCAACTGGCGGCAATTCGTTCTCGTCTTTAACCTTGGGCATTAATTGGAGGCGTATGTGGCCCCACGTCACTTGGTCAGATATATTTATGGGATGCATGGTCGTCGAGGGTTGCCCTTGGAGAGAGTCGAGCTTGGAACCCAAGCTCGGTGTCCCCAGCTTCCTCTGGTCGACCCTCCTGCATAGGTCATCAGAGCGAGCTTCATTGTGCCGGTTGATCTCTACGCTTGGCTGATGAGCTTCCTGCTTGACTAGTTGGGCGAGCCACTCTCTCTATCTCTCGATTTATAGGGCACTCTTCTCGATCGGCCGACAAGCAGTGATCTTCTCATTTGTGCTCGCTCTTATTCTGGCTAGCCGGTAAGCTATTCGCTTGGGCTTCAACTATTTAGGCCTTCAATTTCTGGGCCAACCATCAGGTCGTAGCAATTGCCCCCGTCATTTGAGTTCAATCTGGGAAGCCTGGCTCAGCTCGGATGATGTGTCACACCCTTATTGGCTGAGGGCCGGTGGGTGGAATTAATTTGAATCGATTGCCAAATATTTTTAGGTCATCGTGACAATTCAGGGATGGGGAGAATCGAGGCATCGGTTTGCTCTGAGCGTGATGTGTGGCCGATCTGATCGAGAGGAGAAGTCGAGGCGACAGACTCGCCCAGATCACACCACGTGGTCTGCCTCTAACAACTGAGATTAGCTCCTTCACCGTATAAAAAGAGATGGGATGCTAACGAGAGGGACTTTTCTACATCCTGTTTGAATATTCGTTTCCCCCGTCCGTGTTGAGAGATTCTGCTGATGCCGTCGTCGCCATCGCCATGCCGTTGTCATCAAAGTTTTGTCCGTATATTCTTCTTCTAGGTATCCCCTCGACCTTTTCCATGGCATCATCTCCTTCTTCTGCTTCCGATTCTATTGTTGAGTGGATTTTTGGGGAGTTAAAGAGTAGCCACACCGTGGAACCGGAGGAGCCGGAGGAGTCTTGGCCGGAGGAGCTCCCTCGCTCTGAGGGTGACCCGGTCGTCGAGCCTGCCATCACCTCATCGTCGTCGGCCTATAGGGACACTAAGAAAGGGAAAGGGCCTAGGTCATCCCCTATGACCTCGGTGGCCGATGAAGATTCTGCGGAGGTCCCGACTGAGATCTTAGTAATAGCGGCCCACACATTAAACTCATTCGTCCCTCTCATTTGCTCCAAGTACATCAAGTCGCCCTATTTCATTCGCCTCCAAGAGTTATCTGAGCGGGTATGCTCCCCAAGGGATCACGAGGTTGGGGGTCTATGCCCAGACCTTTGCCCTTGGGCTCCAGTTCCCTCTCCAACCCTTTCTTCTCCTCGTCCTACACTTTCACGAACTCCCCCTCTTTCGATTGTTACCGAACTCCATCAGCTCCCTGGTTGGCTTCCTTGTCCTTTGCTTAGGTAGTGGCATAAGTCTGACCTTGTCACTGTTTCAGTATTTCTTCGAAGCCAAGCACAATGGGGCGTATTACTACGTTTGTGCAAGGAGGGGACGGCCTCTTGTTTTCAACCTACCGGGCAAGATAAAAGATGGGAAAGAGACATTCTTCTTTTTCTTGATGCCCAAGGACCTAGCTTTGAGTTCGAACTAGAGGACGCAGAATCCCTCGGTGAACAAAGAAGTTGTCCTCGGGGCGGCCGACCAAGAAAACGCCAGGATCTTGGAGGACATCCCCAAGAAAAGCAGGGACTTTCAGGGCCTGGTTACGGACGAGCAAATAGTCAAGCACGTCTGGCTTGAAGGTGATACGAGCTTCGGGATCTACCCCTGATTTGCTCACCCTGATCTGTTGTTTTTTGTAGGTGCGACCATGAGTCTCTCAAGGGAGGAGATGAAGAAAAAGGCCAAGGAGCAGGCTACCAAGGGCTTGGTCAAAGTCAGCCAGAAGCGAGGCAAAGAGGGGGCGGGCACCACTTGGGCTGAGAAGGAGGCCGCACCTTCTGCTCTTCTTTCCTAGACGAGCATGGTGGCATTGGAACCTCATGTTGACCTTGACCTGCCCCAGGAGAAGCTGGTCGTCGTAACCACTATGGCATCCCAGGGCCCGTCGGTCACCGTGACCGGTGCGGCCACTACCAGCTTGGTCGCTCCCTTAGTCGTGCCTCCGGGTTCTTCGGCCGGGTTTGCCTAGACCAGCTGGGAGGCAGCAGTTAATTGATGGCCCAATGAATGCCTGTCGTCGGGGTTAGGAAAGCCAACCCATCTAAGCTGCTAGGCGGCGCTTGTTGTTTCCAAGTCGAAGAAGCCCAAGCTCCTTGCTCTTCCAATGGGGCAGATCGCTGCTCCACTCTTCTCAGTGGGCACCCGCGAATCGATGTTTGACGAGGCCAATGTTGCAGGCAGCCTGGCTGAGAACAGTGTGTTGCCCAAGGATCGAAAGTCTTTGGTGAATGTTGATGCAGAGAGGACATGTGATACGGCCATTTGGCTCAACGTATAAGTCTGTCGCTATTCTAACTCAAGATACTGCTTTTCTCAGAAGATGCACGCTCACGTCCCTTACTCCTTTTGTGTAGATGTCGGTAATGTTTGTGTCCCTCCAACGTTACTCCATGGTGGCGAGCAGGGCTAAGGGTGCCCTTACGAGGAAGGTGGATGTTCGGTCCGCCCCTTTTGCTCTCGCAATCAGGATGATGGTCGAATGATGTCTTACCGCAAGCGCACGATATATAAATATATCGGTGAGCAGGTATTGAATCTACAGGGAGGCGGTTTTCACACTACCTATCTATTCCTAGGCTGGGTTAGGATTCGATGTCTTATTGGGTGGAGATGGATTACGAAGGAATGTCGTAATGGCGATGGAAGTGGAATGCGAGGGTGTCACGATCGACAAGGCACGACCAAGGTCTCCACAAAAAAAAGAAAACAAAAAGAACAAAAGAAACAAATAAGGAAAATAGCACTAGGATGTCGGGAATCTCCGCTAGGGCTTTTGGGGTTGGATAACAGGTTAAGGATCCCTTCGTCGAACGACGAATGCAGGTAGGAGTGTCACATCCGGATATGGGAACAAGCACTTGACTTTCGTCGTCACGCTTGTCTAACGCCTCCCCGTGCACAGTCGTGCTTTCACAGTCGGCCTTGCATGGGGACGCGTGTATTACGCTTGACACTTGGTTCTCGTACCACAAATCCATAGCCACTCTTGTGATCTACGGACTTGGATACCACTCTACGGTTGGTTCAGGCAGTCAGGCTTCACTCGTAGTCACTAGCGGATCAAGGATTAGTGATCGCCCCTAACTCTCGAGTCACTCTCGTGATGGCCAGCCCTAGAAACGGCCAATAAGCCCAAATCAGATTCGTGGGGATCGTCCCTAGAACGTGAAGCTACTTTTGCAATCCTCCCATTCTAGGGCTATCCAAACTACCGTAAAGCAACCCTAGATTCATCCAACTAAAATTAACCCATCACACCGACCCTAGAATCCTAGGGTTCATCTCTAATCATAGCAATAGATCTACTCAATCATTACACAAGAGATAGAAACGATAATAAACATCATAAACAGATAATATGAAAGTACTAAAAGATTCAACAATAAAAACACATGAGAAAGACAATAAACCAGATTTAACAAAGGAAAAATACTTATCTAATGGAGATCCGATACATAAACATCCAAGCGGGGGCCTAGGGCATAGCCCAACCTCCAAAACTCATCCCCAAAGATAGAAAATAGGAAAAAGTGGCTAAAATGGCTCCCTCCAAATGGCGGCTCAACTCCCTATTTATAGACTTTCCCAAAAACCCTAAAAATTGACCTAAAAGCAGTTTCCCGACACAGCGCTCGGTCGAGCATGCCCTAGTGCTCGACCGAGCGCTCCTTTTGGCGCTTGGTGTCGATGCTTGTAGAAGGGGCTGCTCGGTCGAGCAGGGTAGCCGCTCGAACGAGTGCTCCCTTCGAGGAATCCATGTCGCTCGGACAAACATGCCCGAGCGGCATCTCGCTCGGCCGAGCGACACAACTCGCTCGGCCGAGCGAGTTAGACGCAAACTTTCCCGAGAGCTTCAATGCAAAAAATAGGAGCTCACTGACGACTGGCTTGGGCGAGCATTGGGGGTCGCTCGGTCGAGCGACCCCTTTCACAGCTCAACTCCTCCTTCTTTGTATCGTAGCTCGGTCGAGCGCATGGGTGACCTGGAACTCATGGCCATGGCTCTCTCCTCTCCTCACCTCTCCTCTCCTCTCCTCTCTTCTTCTTTGCTTCTTCTTCTTGCTCCTCTCCAGTGGCTTTGAGTCGTCAAATGCGGTGCCGTCGGTGCTCTGGCATCGGTGTTCGTGCCATACTCTCCAATTTGCTCCATATTGCTCGATATTCATTGAAATGCAACCAAACGCTCTTAAAGTCAAATAGTTCTAGTTAATAGCATAAAGCGTATAAAATCGGGATTTAAGCAATCATTTTGACGTGTAAACATATAGATAAAATGTGGAATATTATGCCACATCAGAATCCCCCAAGCTTACCTCTTACTCATCCTCGAGGAAGACTAGTAAGAAGAGAACCCGGGAGAGGAATGCAATGGAGAGGTGATGCGATGGCGTGTTATGGAGACAAGGGTTCATTCTTAAAGCTCAGTAAAATATGAACCCAAGGAATGCAAGATTACGTAAACACACACCAATATGTAATTAGAACACATATACACACAAAAATACTTAAGTGTCGCTCAAATGACCATATTGTGGATTTCAATAAATGTAATGAACTCGATAATAATGAAATGAGAAATATAGTTACATCATATCATAGTTTATCATGAAATATACCGAGTCAACAAAGATGAAACCAATGTCCACATCTCATTCTCTAAGCAGTATACATATGTCGTGATCAAACATTTTTCAAGCATGCGTGGTATTTTGTTAAGCTTCACAGAATGAATTAGTGAATTCAATTAAGGTAAGGCGTCACCACACGCCTGTTTCATAACTCCTAGAGTCCATCAACTTTGCCATGTCATTGTCTATATAGAAGTGGAGATAAGGATATGTGATTTTTATTTTTACAATTGTTTTTGGCTACATTAAAAATATATACATACTTTTATTTTCTTATATACACGAGATAACTCAATATATACAAGAGGCAGCTTATACATCCCAGACCAGACGGTCTTAGGGCATCGGGTTACGAAGAACCCATCGAGCCTTTTATTTAGTATATTTGTTTGGTTTTTTGTATTATTGGGATTTTTGCATACTCATGTAAACGCGATGGAATGAAAAATATGATCAAATATCATTTATTTGGCTATTCACAAAAGAAAAGGAAAAAGTATAGAATCTAGACATGGCTCAGTTTCAGGAATTCTAATTTTCACTACTTTGATTGTCGTGGGGTTTACATATCTCTGTTGAATTACTAAACATCCATGAAGCAATAGAATTATCAATCAAATCACACAAGATTCAATTAATTTTCAGATTTTTGATTCATTCATTTTTAGCTCAACTGTTTCGAGAATATGGTTGTGAAGCTATGGATTCTAGTATGAAAAATCATATTAACAATGATATTCTAATCAAGGAATTAAACTCTAATCTAACAGATATAAGAGTTCATAAAAAATCCACAATATTTCATAGAAAATGAAACAAATGAGACATAAATAGAGAGGTGAACATGGTTCAACCGAAATTTCAACGTGTGTTTCACCACGAAGCAAAGTGCGTGCATTGTGCACGCCCCCAAGCTTAAACGTCACATTGTCCTCAATGTGTGTATGATATGAGTAGAGGACAATGACAAAATAGGAGGCTCACAACAAAATAATCACTCTCTCCTCTAAGCTATCTCATATGGTGCCTGGTGTGGACAGATGGGCATAAAAATGGGAAGAAGGGCAAAGTAAGCATCATAAAGTTAGGGTGGGCAATTAAATCATAGAATAGTCTGGATGCAAAAGATAATTATGCCATCATATGGGGTGAATTTATTAAACTAGGAAAGCATATAAAATCCTATACGGTCCTCTCGCTGCCGAGAGGATTCGTGATTATTCAAAGCATAAAATTATATACTATATCGATACTACTGGATTGTTACCACTTGTAGCAAAAGACAGATCCAGTATCTTTGACGGTGCAGGTAGCTGCTCTATCTGTACCTTTCGTGGCTCCACCAGCTGCGTGTATCTATAGATAGCAATGAACTCTAGCAAAGCAGCTTCCAGCATCTCCCCAGGGATTCCACCTGTACCCTGTAGAAGACGAGCTGCATCAGTTCTACTCTGAAAAAGTTTCCTTATGATATAAGAATCCCAAAGAAAATCATCGACAGAAATAATGGAAATTGAATCTAGTAGATGATACTTCCCTACGATTGTATCTCTGATCTCATGCACCACGACGGGCAATTCCTCATCGTTCATTTTGGGTTCTTCAGGTAACTTCGGTGTATGAGTGTGGGTCTCATCAGGCGACTCCTTGCTATGCTCCTCGACAGGTTCCCCAAGCAGTGACACGTCCAAGCGTACCTTCGGTCCATAATCGTATGTGTCCTGTAAAAGGTACGACATGTCAAAGCTAGCTGAATTAAAGTAAATATTGAATGGAAATACAAGTTTCAAAGATGAAATGGGTAAAAATATCTCCATGAGTAGGAGCAGTAAGCTCTGGTGGGCAATCCTCTGCCAGAGTGCATGGTGGAGGTGGCTGCGGGAGCTCAACTGAATTCGGGCTTCATGTGAATATCATTATCCTCATCTCGAATAGTGTCCTCCTCAATGATTTGCTCTGGCTCCGCTAGCATGGCCCCCTCACGATGCACTACCTCAGCCTCCTCCTCGGTAGGTGCAGGTGACACTATGGCCTCATACATCTCCTTCATGGTATACAAGTATATTATGTCACCCTCAACTCGAGTGTAGACACTATCATCAATTATACCTGCAGAAGAGTTGCGATAAGCAATAAAATTATGAAATTTGCGCTCAGAAGGTGATCACTCCATATTTTACACCTTTTTTCCGCATGTTTTCACGCCATTTCGGTTGCTCATATTGCGATTCTCACGATTATTCGACGATATTGCGTTACTTTTCACTATTTCTTGTTTTTGTCGGATTTCAGGAAATATGGAGCGATCGGGAGCAAAAAGGAGCTTAAGGGACTTGCACCCACTCCAGAGCGTCACCCAAGGCTCTTTTCAGGGCTATTCGGCGATGGGAGACGGGTGGAAGAAGAAGGAACTCCGTAGGAGCGACGGGGGAGCGAAAAGATGAAGATTGGGCATTTTCAGCATGCCACTCGGCCGAGTGAAGGAGTCACTCGGCCGAGCATTGAGACCCCGCTCGGCCGGCCAGATCGGACACGCAACAGAGATGTATTAGCGTGCACTCGGCCGAGCATCGCACGCCGACTCGGCCGAGTGCGGAGACTCCGTCCGCCCGAGTGGCACCCAGACGACGGCAAGCCAAAATGTCCAACTGACTGTAATCCGTCAGTCTGCCCCAGAAGCCCAACTCGGCCGAGTGACGAAAGCCGTCTGCCCGAGTACCAAATGCCCCTCGGCCGAGTGACATTTGCCACTCGACCGAGTGATGCCGAGGACATGCAGCGCCCAGATTTTCAGACAGCCTCCCACTCTTCTGAAATCTGCTATCATTCCAGCAAGCAAAGTATTTTTCTCATATTTTTTATGGATAGTAGACTTCATGACGGTTCCAACACCGCCAAGAACGCGCAAATCGGAGGTCGGATGAAATCTGGGGAATTTCTGCAAGTTGATGCTGCAGTGCTGTAATTTGCATGTCAGTGTCACTCGGCCGGGTCACATATTCCACTCGGCCGAGTGCGGCCTGGGCCCAGATTTTAAGTTGCGGTTTGGGCTGTTTTTGGGCATGAATTTGAGGGGTTTTCTAGGGTTTTTTGCTAGGGTTTTGGGGGAGTATTTAAGGGGTTTGTAGCCACCATTAGAGGGGATCCCATTATGTTTTCTTAGATCCCCATTATGTTTTATTAGAGTTATTTTTAGAGGTTAGGCCATGCCCTAGGCCCCCTCTTGGATCAAAAAGCTTGTATTTGGATTGGAATTCTTCATCAAAGCTAAGTATTTCTATTCTTATTATTTGAATCTTTGATTTGCTATCTTTTTACATGAAAGCAATTGTTTTTATTGATTCCTATATCGTTGTTGCTATGCTTGAGTAGATTTGATGTTCTAGGGCATGTGGATGAACCCTATGGATCTAATTTCATATTTGTGATGAATGAATTTCTAAATTGCTAGAATTGCTAGGAGGTTAGGTTGTGATTGATTTATTACGGATAGCTAGGGATTTCCATCGATTTAGGGTTTGCAAGAGATTGGATTCTAATCGATGGGAAGGCCTAGATATTCGATTTAGGTTTACAATTGGGTTTCTCTAGATTTGGTTTGCAAGAGATTGGACCAAAGCTAGGATTTTTAATTGTAAATCTATACCCATATTCGTTTGCAAGAGATTGGACGAATACGAACTATCACAACCTAGATCGTAACTCGAGTTTGCACGAGAGTGGGCTCGAGGAGCGATTGAACGATGACGTCGATCTTCATGCTAGTGGCTTAGGTTAGGGTTTGCAAGAGATTGGGCTCTAATCTAGGTTGCTATAGACCGGCAATAGCGCGAGAGCGTGAGCTTGGTTCTATATTCAGTTACGACTAGTTCACCTCAATGCAAGTCTAGTAATATTGAGATTCACGATTTACGATGATGTATGACGATCCGTAGTGGGAATTCCCTAGCCCTAGACGTCTTTATTTGATTTTATATCCCCATACTTTGCCCGACGATTGTGACAGGATCGCCGCAAGGCAAATTCCCTCTTTTATTATATTGTATTTAAATCGATATTTGACCGATTTCTTTATCATCGACACCGACATCCACCACCATCCATTATATCATTCCATAACCATCTCCACCAATAAAACATTCGTAGTCAAACCAACCTAGGATAGATTGGAACCAACACCACCTCCTCGTGTTCGATACCCGCTCGCCACTTTGCCGTGCGCTTGCGGTAAAACTACAATCGTTCTCCGGGTGTGTATCCGGGGCCGACCAAGTTTTTGGTCGTGCTCTTGGGTTGCATTCCGGAGCGACCAAGTTTTTGGCGCCGTTGCCGGGGAGGTGTTTCCGTTGGGTGCCAATTTGTCACAATTAGGTTGATTAGATTACATTAAAAAAATCAAAAAAAAAACATTGAGAGAGATTTTTTTTCCCCACCACCTGCTATTATTATCTTTATCTCTCTTTGTACCACTGACGGCTTTTCCAGGTTGTTTACTTTGATTGATCAGGTGCAGTTGTTGCAGTGATGGTGCTTCTAAAGAAAATGCGAGCGGGCTCTATACAATCCTACATATATCTCGCTGCATTCTATCAGGCTGATGGAGAATCCTTCGGGGAAGCCTTGTCTAGGTTTGAAGGAATGTTAGAAATGTTCCAGACGGAGTCAGACCATGAGTGGAATGACTCCACGCTATTTGATATCTTCACTAGAAGGCTAAAGGGACCCTCACGTGAGTTTTTGAAGAAGATGCAAGTGGGGAAGTTCAGTGATCTACAGTTGGCAGCAGCCTTGGAGCAAATGATAGATGATGCTCGATCTACCGGTTCACTAACCGTTACGGTAAGTAAACCATACGACCAAGTGTTCATCGATTTTGTTATGGCTAATGTCTCTAGTGCAGGTACTATCATAGATGGAGTGTATGCTTCACTTGAAGGTGATCATATCCACCTTTATACCATCAACACTCCACAAATAGAGACATCTGAGTTGCCAAAGGAGGACACGTACACGGACCTATTGAGAAACATTGTCGACATAGTTCGAAATTCCGGTCCATTAACAATAACGGCAGGTGATCCTTTTGAGCTTGAATTTCAAAACTTTATTACTCATTGTATCTCTTCTACAGGCAAAATTGATGATGGAGTCTACGCTCTAATTGAGGGGCACAAGACCCATTTTTACACCATGGTCGAGATACATGAGCCTATAGAGCCACCTTATGCCGTCGTCGCCTCCCCCTGCCACCCACCTGAGTCAGAGCAGCCTATACCATCAGAGGATATTATTGTGGAGGTCATGCATACAGTAGTGGAGCAGACCATCGAGGAGGACGTGACTTTGGACGATGACATCTGCACACAGATGGAGCCCGAATTGTGCCCCCCTCCTTTCGAGCTACCGCAGCCATCCCCACCTTCTATAGAGGCTGAGCATCCCTCAGAGGACCACGTTTCCACTGATGTTGAGGAAAATCCCACAGAGCTTATGGCTCCCCTTCAGGGAGATCTCTTTACTCCCTCATCTCCTACATTTGATTCTCCTCTCGTGTATGATGTTTTTTATGATTCGGATTTTGGCGACTCATCGTGCCTTTTGCAGGATTCATGTACATACGATCAAGAGGTACGATGGGACGTATACGAGGAGGAGAGCGAGGAGTTAGCACCCATGGACGCTATTGAATATGATCAGGAGGTGCGATGGGATAAGTCTGACGATGATGAGGAGCTGCCTGATGAGACCTACGCTTATATGCCCAAGCTACCTGAACAACCTGAGGCGAACAATGAGGAGTTGATCGACGTGGTATACGAGAGTGGAGATTTATTTCCAGGGAAGTGTTGTCACCCGTCTTTAATTTTATATACTTATGTTGATGACCCTCTTTGGAATACATTTATTTTGGGGAAGAATTATCCACATCAGATTGATGCGGCTTATCTCTTGCAGGGTACATGTGGAATCCTTGGAGAGGTGCTGGGAGCCGCATTGCTGGAGTCTGATGGAGTCCGTGGACACACGCGTCTGGCGGAGCCACGGAAAGAGCAGTTGGAGCAGTTGCCTGCACCGGCAAAGATACTGGATCCGCCTTTTGCTATAGGTGATATCAATCCAGTAGTGTAGAAATTTTATGCTTTCAATAAACTCGAATTCTCTCGACAGCGAGAGGACCGTATAGATTTGCTTGAATAAATATCACCTCATATGATGGCAACAAAAAAATCTTTTACACCCAAAACCCATTATATATATTAATTGCCCCTTCATATTTTGAAGTGTCACATCCTTTTGCTCACCACCATCGAGCATTTCTTTCAAGTGAAACCTCACTTTCTTATTTGTTTGACTTGATCACGCTTAGCAAAATCGTGATTTTATTGATCGAGTCATTTGAATAGGATTGTTTGGTATAAGCTTGGGGGAAGGCGCTCTCATGCATCATTGTATGTGCATATAGTTGCATTAGGATCTCATGTCATTCATTTCATCATTTTGCATTCACCCCCCTATTATTATCGTTGTTCCTCATATTCTTCCATTATGATCACATTGAGGACAATGTGAAGTTTAAGCTTGGGGGAGTGCATTTCCATGCCATTTAGATTCATTAGTTGCATTTTTACCTTTTTTTTAGAATTTTTAGAATTTTTTCAAAATTTTGCATCATCCTTTTGAATTTTCCATCTTATTTTCCTTTTATGTGTGTTCATGCATCATGTTGTGTGCTTGTTTTTCTTTTATTTCCTCTCTTTTATTTTTTATTTCTTTATTTTCCTTCTTTCTTCTTCCGCTAGATGAATTTCGTATGATGATATCTCTTATTGCTTTAGCAACCATCACGATGCTTATTATTCCATGACATGCTACTTAGAGTATTCCATAGTCTTGCTATTCACATATGCTTGCAAATCTATTTCTTTCGATGATTCCTCTATATGAATGCATGATATTAGTTGAAGCTGAATGTATGGATTAGTGTTTAGTATGCTTTTGTTGGAAGTGCACCAAGATTCACGCATCAATTGTATAACTGGAGCATCTGCCTTATCATCTTATTCACCTTCTGTTGCATGCTTGATGTGAAAGTACTCTTTACCGCTTGACTTCACTTTTTATTGAGATGATTGAGAATATCCATGCTTACATATGAGTTTTAGTTGAAGTATTATTTTATTGAACCGTTCGTGCACATCTTAGAGTGAACCGAGTGCTACATTGTTTCTTTCTCCACATATATCTTTTTATTCTCTACATGTCACTTGAGTTCACCTCCTAAAGTTACTTATATCGCATCTATTTCCCAAAAATCCCTACAAAAGAAAAAGTTAGCTCCAAAAGTCCAAAAAGCCAAAAAGGAGCCAAAAGCCAAAAGCCAAAAATACAAATCATATAGCTCCTACAAAAATCCAAAAAGAGAAGTGAGAAACAAAAAAAGTTCAAAAAAAAGAAGAAAAAAAAAGAAGAAAAAAATGTTTCTCTATCTCATTATTGGAGCCACAAAATACTTGGGAAAACCAAGGCAAAAATCTCATTTTCCACTATTATATTCCTTTAGATGCGACGCCTCAAGCTAAGCTTGGGGGGGGGTGAATTCATTTGACCATATGAGTGAGTATGACATTAGAGTGGAGACGTGCATGAATGGGAATATTCGATAATGCTTAGAGTTAGCAAAATACCTTAGTTATGGAGATTTCTTATGAATCGATATAAATGTGTGAATGCCATGATTTATTCCATTCTCCATTGCATGTTTGGTGTGATCCTTATATGCTTCATTTATAACTTTTGATTGAAAAGTGCATTGCCAACATTTGTATATTAAATCCTATGAAATGCGTGATGTGGATATGAATTGATTGTATGCATTTAGAGAATCCCTTTTGTTGTTCTTAAAAGCTTGCAAGTACCATGTTTATGTAAGATATGAAATCCTTATAGCATGTGATTTGTATTTTCCAAGTCATCGTGATGTGTAGCTTATGGCTTGAGATCTGAGAGTATAATCTAGCGACCCCTTCCACTTCGTATTCTTTTATTTCATTTCCCTTATTTTTCATCTCCCGAGTTCGTCTTTTTACTTATCTTCCTCGAGGACGAGTAAGAGGTAAGCTTGGGGGATTTTGATCACTCCATATTTTACACCTTTTTTCCGCATGTTTTCACGCCATTTCGGTTGCTCATATTGCGATTCTCACGATTATTCGACGATATTGCGTTACTTTTCACTATTTCTTGTTTTTGTCGGATTTCAGGAAATATGGAGCGATCGGGAGCAAAAAGGAGCTTAAGGGACTTGCACCCACTCCAGAGCGTCACCCAAGGCTCTTTTCAGGGCTATTCGACGATGGGAGACGGGTGGAAGAAGAAGGAACTCCGTAGGAGCGACGGGGGAGCGAAAAGATGAAGATTGGGCATTTTCAGCATGCCACTCGGCCGAGTGAAGGAGTCACTCGGCCGAGCATTGAGACCCCGCTCGGCCGGCCAGATCGTACACGCAACAGAGATGTATTAGCGTGCACTCGGCCGAGCATCGCACGCCGACTCGGCCGAGTGCGGAGACTCCGTCCGCCCGAGTGGCACCCAGACGACGGCAAGCCAAAATGTCCAACTTACTGTAATCCGTCAGTCTGCCCCAGAAGCCCGACTCGGCCGAGTGACGAAAGCCGTCCGCCCGAGTACCAAATGCCCCTCGGCCGAGTGACATTTGCCACTCGACCGAGTGATGCCGAGGACATGCAGCGCCCAGATTTTCAGACAGCCTCCCACTCTTCTGAAATCTGCTATCATTCCAGCAAGCAAAGTATTTTTCTCATATTTTTTATGGATAGCAGACTTCATGAAGGTTCCAACACCGCCAAGAACGCGCAAATCGGAGGTCGGATGAAATCTGGGGAATTTCTGCAAGTTGATGCTGCAGTGCTGTAATTTGCATGTCAGTGTCACTCGGCCGGGTCACATATTCCACTCGGCCGAGTGCGGCCTGGGCCCAGATTTTAAGTTGCGGTTTGGGCTGTTTTTGGGCACGAATTTGAGGGGTTTTCTAGGGTTTTTTGCTAGGGTTTTGGGGGAGTATTTAAGGGGTTTGTAGCCACCATTAGAGGGGATCCCATTATGTTTTCTTAGATCCCCATTATGTTTTATTAGAGTTATTTTTAGAGGTTAGGCCATGCCCTAGGCCCCCTCTTGGATCAAAAAGCTTGTATTTGGATTGGAATTCTTCATCAAAGCTAAGTATTTCTATTCTTATTATTTGAATCTTTGATTTGCTATCTTTTTACATGAAAGCAATTGTTTTTATTGATTCCTATATCGTTGTTGCTATGCTTGAGTAGATTTGATGTTCTAGGGCATGTGGATGAACCCTATGGATCTAATTTCATATTTGTGATGAATGAATTTCTAAATTGCTAGAATTGCTAGGAGGTTAGGTTGTGATTGATTTATTACGGATAGCTAGGGATTTCCATCGATTTAGGGTTTGCAAGAGATTGGATTCTAATCGATGGGAAGGCCTAGATATTCGATTTAGGTTTACAATTGGGTTTCTCTAGATTTGGTTTGCAAGAGATTGGACCAAAGCTAGGATTTTTAATTGTAAATCTATACCCATATTCGTTTGCAAGAGATTGGACGAATACGAACTATCACAACCTAGATCGTAACTCGAGTTTGCACGAGAGTGGGCTCGAGGAGCGATTGAACGATGACGTCGATCTTCATGCTAGTGGCTTAGGTTAGGGTTTGCAAGAGATTGGGCTCTAATCTAGGTTGCTATAGACCGGTAATAGCGCGAGAGCGTGAGCTTGGTTCTATATTCAGTTACGACTAGTTCACCTCAATGCAAGTCTAGTAATATTGAGATTCACGATTTACGATGATGTATGACGATCCGTAGTGGGAATTCCCTAGCCCTAGACGTCTTTATTTGATTTTATATCCCCATACTTTGCCCGACGATTGTGACAGGATCGCCGCAAGGCAAATTCCCTCTTTTATTATATTGTATTTAAATCGATATTTGACCGATTTCTTTATCATCGACACCGACATCCACCACCATTTCCATTATATCATTCCATAACCATCTCCACCAATAAAACATTCGTAGTCAAACCAACCTAGGATAGATTGGAACCAACACCACCTCCTCGTGTTCGATACCCGCTCGCCACTTTGCCGTGCGCTTGCGGTAAAACTACAATCGTTCTCCGGGTGTGTATCCGGGGCCGACCAAGTTTTTGGTCGTGCTCTTGGGTTGCATTCTGGAGCGACCAGAAGGATCATCTGCAACTAATGTCATTGGATCAGTGAACCGAACTTCGTCCACAATACTACTCAATATGCCCAAAAATGTGTCCGCGTTCTCTCCCTTGAGCTCATGAGATGGACGAGTCCTGCTGATATCATTGACCGTGTATTGCAGTTGATCGAGGGTCTCCTTCAGTTTGGTGTAGATTTCTTCATGTCGAGATTAAGAATCGCCCTGCTCTCCTGTATCTGCGCAAGTGCCAAATTGATGGAGTGGTCCGGACTCAAGAGACAGACGCGGATTTTGTAAGGCATGTGTCCCTCTACGTCACAAGACTCACAGTAGGCATATCACTCTGAGTAATGGTCATATCCATCCATCTGATAGTATGTGTCCTGTGGATAATATCTATACTCTTCCATTAGAGCCTCATACTGTGCCGAATAGTCTTCACCTAAATAATCCCAAAATGGTTCCACTGTACCTGAACAGTAAGAAACAAACAACCTGAAAAAGATATCAGTGGTACAAAAAAGAGATAGCAATAAAGCGGTGGTGGGGAAAAATATATCTCTTTCTTTCTCTTTATAAATTTTCTTTTTATTCGAAGTTTAGCAACCTAAGTGTGATAAATAGATAGTGTGGCGGAACGCCTCACCGGCAACGGTGCCAAAAACTTGTTCGGTCTGCCCCTTTCACTCTCGCAATCGGGATGGTGGTCGAATGTCGTCTTACCGCAAGTGCAAGATATATAAATATATCGACGAGCGGGTATCGAATCCACAGGGAGGCGGTTGTCACACTACCTATCTATTCCTAGGCTGAGTTAGGCTTCGATGTCTTATTTGATGGAGATGGATTATGAAGGAATGTCGTAATGGCGATGGAAATGGAATTCGAGCGTGTCACGATCGGCAAGGCACGACCAAGGTCTCCACACAAAAAGAAAACAAAAAGAACAAAGAAAAACAAATGAGGGAAATATCAGTAGGATATCGGGAATCCCTGCTAGGGCTTTCAGGGTTGGATAACGGGTTAAGGATCCCTTCATCGAACGATGAATTCGGGTAGGAGTGTCGCATCTGGAGATGGGAACAAGCACTTAACTTTCATCGTCATGCTCGTCTAATGCCTCCCTGTGCGCAGACGTGCTTTAACAGTCGGCCTTGCACGTGGATGTGTGCATTATGCTCGACACTTGGTTTTTGTACCATAGATCCGTATCCACTCTCGTGATCTACGAACTTGGATATCAGTCTACAGTTGGTTCAGGCAGTTGGGCTACTCCTGTAGTCACCGACTAGCGGATCGAGGATTAGTGATCGCCCCTAACTCTCGAGTCACTCTCGTGATTGCGAGCCTTAGAAACGGCCACTAAGCCCGCATTAGATTCGTGGGGATCATCCCTAGAACGTGAAGCTACTTTCGCAATACTCCACTTCTAGGGCTAATCCCCCAAAACCCCTTATCCAAACTGCCCGTATAGCAACCCTAGATTCATCCAACTAAGGTTAACCCATCACCCTAACCCTAGAATCCTAGGGTTCATCTCTAATCCTAGCAATAAATCTCCTCAATCATTGCACAAGAGATAGAAACAATGGGAATAAACATCCCAAACAGATAATATGAAAGCAATAAAAGATTAACAATAAAAACACATGAGAAAGACAATAAACAAGACTTAACAAACGAAAAATACTTATCTATTCCGATACATAAACATCCAAGAGGGGGCCTAGGGCATAGCCTAACCTCTGAAAATTGCCCCCAAAGACAGAAAATAGGAAAAGGGGGACTTAAAATGGCTCCCTCCAAATGGTGGCTCAACTCCATATTTATAGCCTTCCCCAAAAACCAAAATTTTGCCAAAATCATATCATTTAATAAAAAGATTCACATCTTCCAGAAAATACAGAAAATAGCTCCGAGCTAAGTAAAATCTGCAAAAATATCTGTTTGAACCGGGAGTTCCCCATCTTCAACTAAAAAATAAGAGAAGATAAAATTAGGCTATTAAAATCATATTATTTAATATTAAGATCCATATCTTACAAAAATGTAGAAAATAGCCTGGAGCTCAGAAAAATCCGCAAAAATATCTGTTGAAATGGGAGATCGCCATCTTCATCTAAAAATATGACAAGACAAAATTAGGCGAAAAAATCAAATAGTTTTATAAAAAGAGCCATATCTTCCAGAAAATGTAGAAAATATCCTCGAGGTCAGAAAAATCCGCAAAAATGTCCATGCAACCGGGAGATCGCCATCTTCAGCTTAAAAATAAGAGAAGACAAAATTAGGCCAAAAATCATATGATTTAATAAAAAGATACATATCTTCTATAAAATGTAGAAAAATAGGTCCGAACTCAGAAAAATCCACAAAAATGTCTGTTGGAATCGAGAGATGGCCATCTTCATCTGAAAAATAAGAGAAGGAAAAATTAGGTTATAAAAAGAATATCAATAAATATAAAGATTCATATTTTAAAGAAAATATAGAAAATAGCCCGGAGCACAGAAAAATCCCTTAAAATGTTAGTTGGAACCTACAGATCGCCATCTTCAACAAAAATATAAGAGAAGATAATATTAGGCCAAAAACATATCATTTAATAAGAATATCAATATCATACAAAAAATTAGAAAATATCCCCGAGGTCGGATAAATCCGCAAAAACGTTCGTTGGAACTGGGAGATCGCCATCTTCAAATGAAAAATAAGAGAAGACAAACTTAGTCTATAAAAATCATATCATTTAATAAAACGATCCATATCTTCAACGAACTTTTTAAAATAGTTTCGAGCTGAGAAAAATCCGTAAAAATGTTCGGTGGAACCGGGATATTGACATCTTCAACTAAAAAATATGAGAAGACAAAATTAGGCTAAAATTCATATCATTTAATATAAATATTCGTATCTTCCAGAAAATTTAGATAATAGTCCGAAGCTTAGAAAAACCCCTAAAATGTCCGTTGGAACCGGGAGATCGCTATCTTTAACTGAAAAATAAAAGAAGACAAAATTAGGCCAAAATGATACCATTTAATTAAAAGATTCGTATCTTCCAGAAAATGCAGAAAATAGCCTCGTCCTCAGAAATATAAGATAAAATGTCCGCTTGAACCAGGGGATGGCCATCTTCCATAAAAAACAGAAGACAAAATTAGGCTGAAAACCCATATCATTTAATAAAAGGTTTATATCTTACAAAAATATATAAAAATAGTTCAGAGCTCAGAAAAATCTGCTCAAATGTCCGTTGAAATCGGGAGATCACCATCTTCAATAAAAAGAGAGAAGGCAAAATTAGGCCAAATAATCGTATCATTTAATAAAAAGGACCATATCTTCCAAAAATGTAGAAAAATTGCTCCAAGCTAAGAAAAATTAGCTAAAATTTCCGTTGGAACCGTAGATCGCCATCCTAAAGTAAAAAAAATAAGAGAAAATAAACGTGGGCAATAAATATCATATCATTTAATAAAAAGATACATATCTTCCTTAAAATGTTGGAAATAGCACCGAGCTCAAAAAATCGGCAAAAATGTCCATTGTGACCGGGGGATCGCCATCTTAAATTAAAAAAAGTAAGAGATGTCAAAATTCGCCTATAAAATTCATATCATTTAATATAAAGATACATAACTAACAGAAAATATAGAAAATAGCACGGAGCATTGAAAAATTCGCAAAATGTTTGTTGGAACATGGAGATCTCCATCTTCAACGAAAAAAAATAAGAGATGACAAAATTAGGCCAAAAAATCTTATCAGTTAATAAAAACATACATATTTTCCAGAAAATGTGGAAAATAGCACTGAGCTCAGAAGAATACACAGAAAGGTCCATTTGAACTGGGATATCGCCATCTTCAATGAAAAATAAGAGAAGACAAAATTAGGCTATAAAATCATATCATTTAATAAAAAGGTTCATATCTAATAGAAAATGTAGAAAATACCATCGATCTCAGAAAAATCCGCATAAATATCCGTTGGAACTTGAAGATCGCCATCTTCAACTGAAAAATAACAGAAAATAAAGAATATAGCTAGGAGCTCACAAAAATACGCAAAAATGTCTGTTGTTACCATGAGATCACCATCATAAACGAAATAAAATAAGAGAAGAAAAAATTAGGCCAAACATTCATATCCTTTAATATAAAAAGATGCACATCTTCCAGAAAACGTAGAAAAACAGCCCCGAGTTTAGAAAAATCCGCAAAAAATGTCTGTTGAAACCAGGAGATTGTCATCTTCAACTTAAAAATAATAGAAGAGAAATTTAAGCTATAAAAATCATATCATTTAATATAAAGATCCATATCTTCCATAAAATCTCGAAAATAGTACCGATCTCAGAAAAAACCACAAAAATTTCTGTTGGAACTGGAGATTGGTATGATCAACTGAAATATAAGAGAAGACAAAATTAGGCTATAAAAATCATATCAATTAACGTAAAGATTCTTATCTTCCGAAAATTTAGAAAATATCCACGAGCTCAGAAAAAATCCACAAAAAGGTCCGTTGGAACTGGGAGCGCGTCAAATTTAGTGAATAAAAAGAGAAGACAAAATTAGGCCAAAAAATCATATCATTTAAAAACGATCGATATCTTCCAGATAATACAAAAAATAGTCGAGAGCTCAGGAAAATCTGCAAAAATGTATGTTGGAACCAAGAGATCACCATCATCAACGAAAAAATAAGAGAAGACAAAATTAGGCCAAAAAATCATATCATTTAATAAAGCGATTGATCTCTTCCAGAAAAAACATAAAATAGCCCCGAGGTTAGAAAAACCCATAAAAATGTCAGTTGGAACTAAGAGACCGCCATCTTCAATTGAAAAATAAGATAAGACAAACTTAGGATTTAAAACTCATATCATTTAATAAAAGATCCATATCTTCAATAAAATGTAGAAATTGGCCCGAGGTCAGAAAAATCTGCAAAAATATTTATTAGAACCAGGAGATCGCCATCTTCAACTGGAATATAGAGGCTGACAAAATTAGCGTAGAAAATTCATATAATTTAATAAAAAGATCCATATCTAATAGAAAAGGCATAAAATTTTCCCCATCTCAGAAATATCCATAAAATGTTCTTTGGAACAGAGAGATCACAATCTTCAACTGAAAAATTAGAGAATACAAAATTATGCCAAAAATCATTGCATTTAATAGAAAGATCCACATCTTCCAGAAAATACAGAGCTAAGTAAAATCTGCAAAAATATTTGTTTGAACTGGGAGATCACCATTTTCAACTAAAAATATAAAAGATGACAAAATTAGGCTATAAAATCATATCATTTAATATAAAGATTCATATCTTACAAAAATTGTAGAAAATAGTTTATAGCTCAGAAAAAACCGCAAAAATGTACGTTGGAGCTGGGAGATCGTTGGCTTCATCTGAAATAAAGAGAAGACAAAATAAGACCAAAAAATCAAATGATTTGATAAAAAATTCATATCTTCCAGAAAATGTATAAAATAGCCTCGATGAAAAAACTCTGCAAAAATGTCTGTTGGAATTAGGAGATCGCCGCCATCTTCAGCTAAAAAAAGCGAATACAAAATTAGGCCAAAAAATAATATTATTTAATAAAATGATTCATATCTTCCATAAAATGCACAAAATAGCCCTGAGCCTAGAAAAATCCTCAAAAAATTTCGTTTGAACCGGGAGATGACCATCTTCAACTAAAAATAAGAGAAGAAAAAATTAGGCAATAACAATCGTATCATTTAATAAAAGATCCCTATCTTATAGAAATGTAGAAAATAGCCTGTATGTTAGAAAAATTCGCTCAAATGTCTGTTAAAACTGGGAGATCGCCATGTTTAACTAAAAAATAGAAGACAAAATTTGGCATAATAATCATATCATCTGATAAAAGATCCATATCTTCCAGAAAATGTAGAAAAATAGACACATGCAAATTAAAATCTGCAAAAATGTAAGGTTGGAACAGGTATATCGCCACCTTCAACTAAAAAGATAAGAGAATACAAACATAGGCTATAAAAATTATATCATTTAATTAAAAGAAACATGTCTTCCATAAAATGTGGAAAATAGCCCTAGGTCAGGAAAATCCGCTCAAATGTCCGTTGGAACCTGGAGATCGCCATCTTTAACTAAAAATAGAAGACAAAATTTGGCCAAATAATCATATCATTTAATAAAAGATCCATATCTTCCAGAAAATGTAGAATAATTGATACATACTAATTAAAATCTGCACAAATGTCCGCTGGAACCGGTATATCGCCATCTTCAACCGAAAAATAAGAGAAGACAAACGTAGGCTAGAAAAATTATATCCTTTAAAAAGATACATATCTTCCATAAAATATAGAAAATAGCACCGAGCTCAGTAAAATCAGCAAAAATGTCCGTTGGAACCGGGAGATCGTCATCTTCAACTTAAAAATAAGAGAAGACAAAATTAGGCCAAAAATCATATCATTTAATAAGAAGATCAATATCTTCCAGAAAATTTAGAAAATATGCTTGTGGTCAGATAGATCCGTGAAAATGTTTGTTGGAACCGGTAGATAGACATGTTCGACTGAAAAATAGAGAAGAAAAAATTAGGTCAAAAAATCATATCATTAATAAAAAGATACATTACTTTTTGAAAATGTAGAAAAATAGCCCCGAGCATAGAACAATCCGTTAAAATGTCTGTTGGAATCAGGAGATCACCATTTTCAACAGAAAAAAATAAGAGAAGACAAATTAGGCTATAAAAATCATATCATTTAATATAAAGATCCATATCTTGCAGAAAATGTAGAAAATAGTCCAGAGCTTTAAAAAATCTGCACAAATGTCCGTTGGAACCGAGAGATCGCCATATTCAACGGAAAAAGGAATACAAAATTAGGCCAACAAATCATATGATTTATTAAAAAGATACAAATTTCCAAAAAAATGTAGAAAAATAGCCACATGCTAAGAAAAATCCGCAAAAATGTGCACTGGAACCGATTGATCGCTATCTTCAACAGAAAAAAAATAAGAGAAGAGAATCCTAGGCTATAAAAATCCTATCATTTAATAAAATGTAGAAAATATCACTGAGGTCATAAAAATCTGCAAAAATGTCAGTCGAAACCGGGAGATCACCATTTTCAATTGAAAAATAAAAGAAGACAAACTTAGGGCAAAAACTTATAATTTAATAAACATATCCATATCTTCCAAAAATTTAGAAAATAGCCCTAAGGTCAGAATAATCTACAAAAAAGTCTGTTAGAACTGGGACATCGCCATTTTCAACTTAAAAAATTAAGAGAAGACAAAATTAGCCCAAAAATTATATCATTTAATAAAAAGATCCATAACTTCCCGAAAATGTAGGAAAATAGCAACTATTTTAGAAAAATCCGAAAAATGTCTGTTGGAACCGGGAGATCGACATCTTCAACTAAAAAAGAGAAGACAATATTAGGATTATAAAAACATATCATTTAATAGAAAGATTCATATCTTACAGAAAATGTAGAAAAAATCCCGGAGCTCAGAAAAATCCCTAAAATGTCCGTCGGAACCGAGAGATCGCCATCTTCAACTGGAAAAAATAAGAGAAGACAATATTAGGCCAAAAATCTTATCATTAATATAACCAGAAAATTTAGAAAATATCCTCGAGGTTAAAAAATCCGCAAAAATGTTTGTTGGAACCGGGAGATTGCCATCTTCAACTGAAAATTAAGAGAAGACATACTTAGTCTATAAAAATCATAACATTTAATAAAAAGATCCATATCTTCAATGAACTTTTGAAAATAGTTCCGAGATGAGAAAAATCTGCAAAAATGTCCACTGGAACCGGGAGATCGACATCTTCAACTAAAAAAATAAGAGAAGACAAAATTAAGCTAAAAATTATATCATTTAGTATTCATATTCATATCTTACCGAAAATTTAGATTATAGTCCGGAGCTCAAAATTCCTTAAAATGTCCCTTCGAACCAAGAGATCGCCATCTTCAACAAAATACATGCGACAAAATTATGCCAAAAATCATTTAATCTAATAAAAAGATCCATAACTTCTCGAAAATGTATAAAAATAGCCCCGAGCTAAAATCAGCTAAAATGTCAGTTGGACTCGGGAGTGCCATTTTCAACAGAAAAATAAGAAAATACAAAAATTAGGCTATAAAAATCATATCAAATAATATAAAGATTCATATCTTATACAAATTGTAGAAAATAGCCTGGAGCTCAGAAAGATCTACACAAATGTCTGTTGGAACTGGGAGATCGCCATTTTCAACTAAAAATAAGAGAAGATAAAATTAGGCCAAAATGATATTTTTAGTTAAAAGATCCATAACATCCAGAAAATGGAGAAAAATAGTTTCGAGCTCAGAAAAATACGCAAAAATGTCCGTTGGAACCGATAGTCGCCATATTCAACGGAAAAATAACAGAAGACAAAATTATGCGAAAATAATATTATTTAATAAAAAGATCCAAATCTTCAAAAAATTTAAAAATTTGCACCGAGTACAGAAACATCCACATAAATGTCCATTAACCGGTAGATCGCCATCTTCAACTAAAAAAAATAAGAGAAGACAAAATTTGGCCAAAAACGATAGCATTTAATAAAAGATCCATATCTTTTAGAAAATAGAAAATAGACCCAAGCTCAGAAAAATCCACAAAAATGTTTGTTGGAATCGAAAAATCGCCATCGTGAACAAAAAAATAAGAAAAGATAAAATTAGGCCAAAAATCATATCATTTAACAAAACGATCGTATCTTCCAGAAAATACAGAAAATATCACCGGTGTCAGAAAAATCCGCAAAAATGTCTGTTGGAAATGGAAGACTGCCATCTTCAACAGAAAAATAAGAGAAGACAAAGTTAGGCTATAAAAATCATATCGATCCATATCCTCAATAAAATGTAGAATATAGCCCTGCGATTAGAAAAATCTGCAAAAATGTCCGTTGGAACCGCAAGATCGCGATCTCCAACTGAAAATTAAGATCATACAATATTAAGATAGAAAAATCATATCATTTAATAAAAAGATCCATATTTTACAAAAAATATAGAAAATGGTTCTGAGCTTAGAAATACAAAATGTCTGTTGGAAGAGGGATATCATCATCTTTAACTGAAAAATAAGAGAATACAAATTAGGTTACAAAATTCATATCATTTAATAAAAAGATACATATATTCAATAAAATGTAGAAAATTGCCCCGAGCTCAGAAAAATCCACAAAAATGTCCGTTGGAACTGGGTGATCGCCATATTCAACTCAAAAATAAGAGATGACAATATTATGCCACTAAATTATATCATGTAATAAAAAGATAAATATCTTCCAAAAATGTAGAAAATAGACTTGAGCTCAGAAAAATCTGCAAAAATGTCCGATGGAACCAGGAGATTTCCATTTTCAACTGAAAAAAATAAGAGAAGACAACATTTGGCCATAAAAATCATATCTTTTAATATAAAGATTTGTACCTTACAGAAAATGTAGAAAATAGCCCGTAGCTCAAAATTATCCACACAAATATCTGTTGGAACTGAGAGATCGCCATATTTAACTGATAAAAGAGAAGACAAAATTAGGCAGAAAATCATAATATTTAATAAATAGATACATATTTTCCAGAAAATGTAGAAAAATAACCCCAAGCTAAGAAAAATCCGTAAAAATGAGCATTGGAACTGGTAGATCGCCATCTGCAACAGAAAAAAATAAGAGAAGAGAAATGCAGTCTATATATCATATAATAAAATATCGATAAATTGTAGAAAATAGCACCGAGCTCATAAAAATCCGCCAAAATGTCTGTTGTTACCGGGAGATCGACATCTTCAATTAAAAAAATAATAGAAGACAAACTTATGCCAAAAATAACATACTTTAATCAAAAGATCCATATCTTCAAGAAAATTTAGAAAATAGCCCCGAGGTCAGAATAATCTGCAAAAATGTCTGTAAGAACTGGGAGATCGCCATCTTCAACTTAAAAATAAGCGAAGACACTTTGTCTGAAAATCATCTCATTTGATAAAAAAGATCCATAACTTCCCAAAAATGTAGAAAAATAGTACCGTAATCAGAAAAATCCGCAAAAATGTCCCCTGAATTCGGGAGATCACCATCTTCAACTGTAAAGCCCCGCTCCCCGGGATACCCGATAAGTACGATTCCGTATCAGGTATTCTGTAACGCCCCGCTTCCTAAAAGACACCGGAAGCGAGAACGTTACGCGGTCCGCTTGAACTGGAGCGGTGCAGCTCGAGTTCAATGAGCGTCTGTGATAAAACACAGAAGAGGTTCTTGCATTTGCGTATCAGAACAATCAGAACATTTCAAAAGATAAGAGCCACATCCAGAGTTATAATGTTCGTACACGAAATTAAACAACAAGCCACAACTGTGCTAAAGTAGCAACAGAAATAAACGTACACAAAGCAACTACGACGTCTGAAAGTAAACTAAGAAAAACAGCAAAGTGTGGGTCCACTAGTCCTCTGCTGGGAGAGGCCCTGCGTCAGGGGCGAACTCCTGGCTCTCCAAATCAGGCGTCACGTACCGGTCCTCCGGGTACTCAAGCTCAGAATCTGACATACATCCAAAAACATTAATGTATGTCAGCTAGGGGCCTGCAAGGAAGAGTTAGCAACACAAGACAAGATATACGAAAGATATGAATTTAAGAAGAATTAAATATTTTAAAGAAGTGGCTGCAGCAATTTAACATCAACAAATATATGGAAACAGAAACAAACATCCATAACATGCAGTTCTAAACAGTTGCAAGGATTAAAGTAAAGTTTTTCTTTGGTTTCGTTAACATGTCGATTTTCATGAGACCAAGTTAGAGTTCAAGTTTCATGTCAAGAGTTCACATCTATCATAGGGTTCTCGCCTTTAGGTCGTGATGAGTAGGTCGTTCCTCTCACGGGGGGTTACCGTGATTGACGCTAACCCACCGCATGTGGGTGCTGCTCTTGAGGAGAGGACCCTTCATACGCCCAGTGGCCGCTCAACCCTAACCCCACCCCAATTTTGTACTGGAACACGAGCCAGCCTAGTCGACACACACGACATCACGAATTCACGATTCCGCCTTCGAGGCGCACGATTTTCACGATGTCACTATTTGTTAAGCATGTCAAGACTCGCAAAAGTTTAATCTTATTAGTATTATTACATTATTGTGACAGTTCTACACAGCAGAAGTGGGTTGAACAATTTTATAACAGTCTTAAAATAATGTCGAACACGTGCTTTTGTTGAACTCGCTACAGAAAGCATTTTTTTCTCTTATTGATTAGAATTGAAGTATATCGTATGATGTACCGTTGGATCACAAATTTCGTCCTGATCGTCATGGTGTCATTTTCCTACGTCATTTCACGTCTAATTTTCAAGTTATACAACAATACATGAAAGCGACGTAAAAGTCTCGAAACTTCAAAAATTAATATCAATTTGTATACTTGCCTGGTTTTGGCGTTCTTAGTGTCGTCGGAAACGTTTCGACGAGTACTACGCCATGGTGTAGATGGTTCGCTGTTTTGATAAAAGACCAACTCAGATAAAACTGTTTTCGACAGATTTCAATATTAAAACAGCTCGTACGACGTCTAGTGATTTGTTTTTATTAGGTTCTCTACATTACGGTGTAGGTTAGGCGTTATATGTAGGGGTACTAACCGTTACGTAGCGAGTGGGGTAGCGACCGCGATACGTGCGACGTCTACGGTCTGAAACTCGTCGTGGCAGCGAGGGAATGGCGGACAGCGGTCAGTAGTGAGGCCTGGGGAGTGTTCACGGTAGTCCTAGACGTGGTAGCAGCGAGGAGGAGGAAGAAGGCCCCGGTCTGTTGCGTGCGTAGATGGAGAGGGGAGCAGATCATAGAGGGAGATCTCGGCCTCGCGTCGTGTGGCGGGGCAGGAGGCCGCGATGAGGGTGCGGCGGCCTGAGGGAGGAGCTGCGAGCAGTGCTTGGAAGAAGCCGTCGCCTGCGCACGCGAGGGAGAAAAGAGGATGGGGGCTGTGGGTTGATGTTTGCGTGGCGAGGGGGAGAAGTCTGGGGGGTTCCGCGATGTGCTCGCGTGGGGGAGAGAAAGGCACCGGAGTTGCTCACGAGATGAAAGGAGATGGCCGTCACCTGGGCATGGAGGAGCTTGGTCGTGGGTTGCCTCTCGTGCGTGCGGAAGAGGAACCCAGGCGGCGGCTGTGAAGTTGGAGAGGAGATGGGAAAAAAAACTTAGGTTTAAATTAATAGAGTAGGGCTCTAGCTGCTGTGTAGGGTGAAGACTAAAAAAATGTCCCTAGGGTTTATTATAGGCTGAGTGTTTGAAGGCATCACATGGGGGGCTCTTGGGGTTAGGGTCTAGGGTTTTTATTTTATAATAATAATTGTGTGAGGGAGATGCAAATGACAGCATGTGGGGATGTAGCTTAGGTTTATTTCTATAGTTTTTATATACAAGTTTAGGTGTGTGTGGGCTAGAAGTGGCAGGCTATAACTTAGGTCTAGTTTCTATTCCTATGTATATAATTGATTTAGCCCTTCACTTATAAGTGTGCTTGGGTGCACAGGGAGCGTGAGTAACTCGGTTCGGTCATGGTCAAAATGGCTAAAGGCTACAACAAGTGGGCTAGATTATAATAGGAAGGGATTTGAAATTCTATTAATAGGATTTAATAGGTTAATGGCTAATCAATTTGATTTAAATTGGTTTATAAATGGGAGGTTTCATTTGACTTTTAAAAAGGTTTGAAAATTAAAACTTTGAATTTTGAATTCTAAATCAGAAATTTAAAACAAAATTTTAAGATAAACATTTTAAAATAATTTTTAGGAGGGACACTAATAATAATAATGATAAGTACGAAGAAGAGAGAAGTGGGTACGGTTACGGGAACGTGTACTGGTACGGGGACAGAAACGTCCAACAACGGTTGCAGAAAAATATACGAGAAGGAAAAATACAAATAATAGTATCGATAAAAACCAGTCGTTACATCCTACCCACCTTAAATAAGGGCAATCTAGAAAGAAGGAACATTACGCTTCCCAAAAGACACCAGAAGCGAGAACGTTACACTGTCCGCTTGAACTAAAGCGGTGAAGCTCGAGTTTAATAAGCGTCTGTGATAAGAACACAGAAGAGGTTCTTGCATTTACGTATCAGAACAATCAGAACATTTCAAAAGATAAGAGCCACATCCAGAGTTATAATGTTCGTACACGAAATTAAACAACAAGCCACAGCTGGGCTAAAGTAGCAACAGAAATAAACGTACACAAAGCAACTACGACGTCTGAAAGTAAACTAAGAAAAACAGCAAAGTGTGGGTCCACTAGTCCTCTGCTGGGAGAGGCACTGCTCAGGGGCGAACTCCTGGCTCTCCAAATCAGGCGTCACGTACGGGTCCTCCAGGTACTCAAGCTCAGAATCTGACATACATCCAAAAACATGAATGTATGTCAGCTAGGGGTCTGCAAGGAAGAGTTAGCAACCCAAGACAAGATATACAACAGATATGAATTTAAGAAGCATTAAATATTTTAAAGAAGTGGCTGCAGCAATTTAACATCAACAAATATATTGAAACGGAAACAAACATCCATAACATGCAGTTCTAAATAGTTGCAAGGATTAAAGTAAGGGTTTTCTTTGGTTTCGTTAACATGTCGATTTTCATGAGACCAAGTTAGCGTTCAAGTTTCATGTCAAGAGTTCACATCTATCATAAGGTTCTCGCCTTTAGGTCGTGGTGAGTAGGTCGTTCCTCTCACGGGGGTTTACCGTGATTGACGCTAACCCACCGCATGCGGGTGGTGCTCTTGAGGAGAGGTCCCTTCATACGCCCAGTGGCCGCTCAACCCTAACCCCACCCCAATTTTGTGCTGGAACACGAGCCAGCCTAGTCGACTCACACGACATCACGAATTCACGATTCCGCCTTCGAGGCGCACGATTTTAACGATGTCACTATTTGTTAAGCATGTCAAGACTCGCAAAAGTTTAATCTTATTAGTATTATTACATTATTGTGACAGTTCTACACAGCAGAAGTGGGTTGAACAATTTTATAACAGTCTTAAAATAATGTCGAACACGTGCTTTTGTTGAACTCGCTACAGAAAGCATTTTTTTCTCTTATTGATTAGAATTGAAGTATATCGTATGATGTACCGTTGGATCACAAATTTCGTCCTGATCATCATGGTGTCATTTTCCTACGTCATTTCACGTCTAATTTTCAAGTTGTACAACAATACATGAAAGCGACGTAAAAGTCTCGAAACTTCAAAAATTCATATCAATTTGTATACTTGCCTGTTTTTGGCGTTCTTGGTGTCGTCGGAAACGTTTCGACGAGTACTACACCATGGTGTAGATGGTTCACTGTTTTGATAAAAGACCAACTCAGATAAAACTGTTTTCGACAGATTTCAATATTAAAACAGCTCGTACGACGTCTACTGATTTGTTTTTATTAGGTTCTCTACATTACAGTGTGGGTTAGGAGTTATAGGTAGGTGTACTAACCGTTACATAGCGAGTGAGGCAGCGATAACGATACGTGCGACGTCTATGGTCTGAAACTCGTTGTGGCAGCGAGGGAATGGTGGACAGCGGCCAGCAGTGAGGCCTGGGGAGTGTTCACGGTAGTCCTGGGCGTGGCAGCAGCGAGGAGGAGGAGGAAGAAGGCCCCGGTCTGCTGCGTGTGTGGATGGAGAGGGGAGCAGATCGTGGAGGGAGAGCTCAGCCTCGCGTCGTGTGGCGGGGCAGGAGGCCGCGACGAGGGTTCGGCGGCCTGAGGGAGGAGCTACGAGCGGCGCTTGGAAGAAGCCGTCACCTGCGCACACGAGGGAGGAAAGAGGATGGGGGCCGTGGGTTGATGTTTGCGTGGCGAGGGAGAGAAGTCTGGGGGGTTCCGCGATGTGCTCGCGTGGGGGAGAGAAAGGCGCCGGAGTTGCTCGCGAGATGAAAGGAGATGGCCGTCGCCTGGGCATGGAGGAGGTTGGTCACGGGTTGCCTCTCGTGCGTGGGGAAGAGGAACCCAGGCGGCGGCTGTGAAGTTGGAGAGGAAATGGGAAAAAAACTTAGGTTTAAATTAATAGAGTAGGGCTCTAGCTGCTGTGTAAGGTGAAGACTAAAAAAATGTCCCTAGGCTTTATTATAGGCTGAGTGTTTGAAGGCATCACATGGGGGGCTCTTGGGGTTAGGGTCTAGGGTTTTTATTTTATAATAATAATTGTGTGAGGGAGATGCAAATGACAGCATGTGGGGATGTAGCTTAGGTTTATTTCTATAGTTTTTATATACAAGTTTAGGTGTGTGTGGGCTAGAAGTGGCAGGCTATAACTTAGGTCTAGTTTCTATTCCTATGTATATAATTGATTTAGCCCTTCACTTATAAGTGTGCTTGGGTGCACAGGGAGCGTGAGTAACTCGGTTCGGTCATGGTCAAAATGGCTAGAGGCTACAACAAGTGGGCTAGATTATAATAGGAAGGGATTTGAAATTCTATTAATAGGATTTAATAGGTTTAATTCAAGGGAGATAATGGTAATCAATTTGATTTAAATGGGTTTATAAATGGGAGGTTTCATTTGACTTTTAAAAAGGTTTGAAAATTAAAATTTTGAATTTTGAATCCTAAATCAGAAATTTAAAACAAAATTTTAAGATAAACATTTTAAAATAATTTTTAAAAGGGACACTAATAATAATAATGATAAGTACGAAGAAGAGAGAAGTGGGTACGGTTACGGGAACATGTATGGGTACGGGGACAGAAACGTCCAACAACGGTTGCGGAAAAATATACGAGAAGGAAAAATACGGATAATAGTATCGATAAAAACCAGTCGTTACATCCTACCCACCCTAAAGACGATTCCATCCTCGGAATCTTATCGGCTAGGGTACCGGGAAAACATAAGGGCAATGCTCGCATCTCTTCTAATAATGTATACACACTATAAATAACCATCATGCCATATCCAAATAATATCTCCAACACTAATACCAATACCAATAGTAATACCACTGATAATACTAATCAACGTCCACGCTAATAGCAGTAACCATGTACATACACACATCACTAATTACGTATTAAGCTAACGCGTTTAATATTATACCATCCTACAAGTACAATCCAACCATTATTATACTCGGGCAATTATTAACACTTACCACACGACCACATCAATTTACTAGCTGTAAGTGTGCCAACACCTTGCACACTCACACTATTACAAATACGCAATGTGTTATCGTATCTTATACACTCACAATCTTTAAGGATATAGTACCACATGTCACTTAAACATACCACTAACATATAAATACAATCATTCTTAGTCAATTAACACTTCAATCGTACAACCACTTTTACATACCACATATTACCATATACACATTATAAAATCACTGCACGTATAAACATGCACATAATACCTTACACCATACAGAGATTTATATAAGCCTTACTCCTAGCACTAGGGTCAACGTAATCTACCCACCTTAGGATCAAGTCCGTCTTCAGACTTCCCTAAATAGGCCGACATAGGGGTGAGCGGACTTAGACACTAAGGTCATTCTATCCCAGTCATACATACATCCTAATGAAACCTTATACATCCATTTGCATACACTTACTCATATATCACGTACTTTCAAATACTTATACATACGTTTATTTCACATACATATACATACTTACACTAATACACGCCTATCTCGTATCTATATAGGACAGTTATATACACACACTGGTATTCACAACCAAGGTAATTTACATAGGGCTAGTACACTATTACATACATCCATATTCGTAGTCACAACATCCGACTATACATACTTCCTGGTATAGAAATGCTCATACATCATCCTGTAGTGGTACTACAACATTGTAATCCTACCTTACATACAACACACTTATTCATACAATGTATATACATATATCGGTAACTAACCACATACATATATATATACGCACGAGCACATGCCATACATGCTAACATATAGATCACATAGTAAATCTGCATACACCACTATACGTACTCTATTATCATTATACCTAACATGCACATCACTGTTCTAGCATATAATTACAACCATGAACAAGTACGACTAAGGTACATATACTACTAGTAACTAGCCAATACTAAATCTAATACACACAGATATTCTTATAGTGATATAGCTAATCACTCGTCTCGATATAAATATAATGGTTACTGCTCTATACGTGGGGGAGAGAAAGGCACCGGAGTTGCTCGCGAGATGAAAGGAGATGAGCGTCGCCTGGGCATGGAGGAGCTTGGTCGTGGGTTGCCTCTCGTGCATGGGGAAGAGGAACCTTGGCGGCGGCTGTGAAGTTGGAGAGGAGATGGGAAAAAAACTTAGGTTTAAATTAATAGAGTAGGGCTCTAGCTGCTGTGTAGGGTGAAGACTAAAAAAATTTCCCTAGGGTTTATTATAGGCTGAGTGTTTGAAGGCATCACGTGGGGGGCTCTTGGGGTTAGGGTCTAGGGTTTTTATTTTATAATAATAATTGTGTGAGGGAGATGCAAATGACAACATGTGGGGATGTAACCTAGGTTTATTTCTATAGTTTTTATATACAAGTTTTGGTGTGTGTGTGGGCTAGATGTGGCAGGCTATAACTTAGGTCTAGTTTCTATTCCTATGTATATAATTGATTTAGCCCTTCACTTATAAGTGTGCTTGGGTGCATAGGGTGCGTGAGTAACTCGGTTTGGTCATGGTCAAAATGGCTAGAGGCTACAACAAGTGGGCTAGATTATAATAGGAAGGGATTTGAAATTCTATTAATAGGATTTAATAGGTTTAATTCAAGGGAGATAATGGCTAATCAATTTGATTTAAATGGGTTTATAGATGGGAGGTTTCATTTGACTTTTAAAAAGGTTTGAAAATTAAAACTTTGAATTTTGAATTCTAAATCAGAAATTTAAAACAAAATTTTAAGATAAACATTTTAAAATAATTTTTAGAAGGGACACTAATAATAATAATGATAAGTACGAAGTAGAGAGAAGTGGGTACGGTTACGGGAACGTGTACGGGTACGGGGACAGAAACGTCCAACAACGGTTGCGGAAAAATATACGAGAAGGAAAAATACAGATAATAGTATCGATAAAAACCAGCCGTTACATATTCCAAAAGAGACGGGTGCTACAAAGAAAATACGAAATTACAAACACAAGCAGGTCCACTGCGCACTGCTGGGATAGTACATATAGCATTCCAGTTAACCCAAAACACAAGAGAACAAACAACTCGAGCACTGATGTATATAAATAAAACTGTTCATATACAACTTATACAAATCCATATACAATATTACCCACATCTCAATAAGGTACAAAAACTCACATCTTACCCAAGTACAACAACACTCCCAAGTTATCCACACTTCTCACCACCCGCAACTCCAACCAACTGAGTCAAGTGCCTCCAACTCAAAGAACCAACCTGAAAAGTCAACGGTGGAGCACGTCAACGCGTGACCCAGTAGGAATTTCATATCTCAACTAGTCCTTACATGAAGTGTGGAAAAGGTGCACATGAGGAGGCAGAGTGTATGTCATGGCATAAACATCTACTGTAGTAAAGGAAGTAACAACTATACTTATGAACATGTGAAAGCATGCACGTGCAACAGGCAATGTGTACAACAATGGTATACAACATAAAAGAAACATAGTAAAGAAACACAGTAAACAACACATACATTTATCATTGCTACAAGAATAATATGGGTTAACAATTAATCCATTGGTTAGCACTTTGGAACCCCGGATAAACCGTAGGACGCTAAGGAGCCGGACTTCACCCAGGGTGGGTGAAAAGTGGTACCGCAACCAGCGACACGAGCACTGGAGGGGCCTCTCGTAACTCTGTACCCGAACGGGGCAAGGTACTAGAGCGAGATTCATCTCGGTTTTTCTGTCGGACAAACGGAGAAAACCATCATTTACCGTCATAGTGCATCACGAGTACACCAGCGGCCTCTCCAACCCTCTCAACTCCCCCTTCCGGGAGTGATACATCGGGTGAGAATTCATATCATCTGTCCGCTCCTTAACTCCTATAATTTAACCGTGTTTCCCACAAACCCCATGTCACCCTCCTTTAAGAAGACTTAATCATTTTCATGAAACATAACACTTTCCACATTTCATCACATATTTGGGACATGCATCGCCTTGTGCATTCCCTTTCTCATGAAACATATAACCATATTCACATCATCATTTGCATGTGTCAAGAACATAAACCACATCTCACCATATAATAGCAATAATTAAGAACATTGATGTCAAGTTAACCTCAAAAAGAGCTTAAAACAACATTCAAATCCTTCAGCTTGCTGGACAAACAGAACAGTCAGATTAAGAAGCACATTCTCCATAATTTTTGTATAATACATGCACATACAATACACATGAAAGTTGTAGATATAGTTGTGCTGTATTCACCTATAAATTCTCATGCAGAAATATGAACTGGGTGATTTATGGTGAATTGTTTGTCGAGACCTGTCGAGTCTATTTTTCAGACAGATTCTAAAGGCTGTAAAGATTGCTAGTTTAAGACATGTTTCAGTAAGAATCTCAAAAATGTGCAGTAAAACAAATTTGTAGAAAACGTTGTTATCTTTCCAACGAGACCCAGATCGTCAATTTCTATGGAGTGTGTAGGGACTGATCTACGTTTTGCCAAACGGTGTCCAGATTGGATGAAATTCCGACATGTTGTAAAGATGGAATTTATTAATCCTAATTAGAGTCCGAATTAGTAAAAGTTCACATACATGAAAGTTATATATAACAGTCCAATATTTAAGCCATAAAAATTTCAGAGCAAACGCAATTCCAGATTGGAAGGACTAAACAAAACAATCAGCATGTAAATCTGTTCAGAATTGCTCGCCGCACAAAACCACCCAAAACTCAGGATTGCTCATCGCACACAACCATACAAAACCCAGGATTGCTCATCACACACAACCATAAAAAACTCGGGATTGCTCACCGCACACAACCATACAAAACTCGGGATTGCTCACCGCGCACAACCATACAAAACTCGGGATTGACATAAGAAAGGATAAAACCACAACAACAACAACCATGAAACTAAGCATGCACCTCTAATACTAGTTGGAGATGGAATCCTACCATAGGGGTGAGGAGAGATAAGGGGGTAGCCCAAATCCCTATGGCTCCTCCTTCTTCAAATCCTTCTCCTCCACAAGCTCCCAGAATAAACAACAGCACCCAAACGACGACAAGGATGCTACGGGTGTGTGCAGAGTGAGGGTGGCATAGCCCTATCGATGCTCAACCTCCCTAATGTCTAAGATTGATCAAGGGGAAGGGATGAATTCGGCCTAATCTTTGGGAAGAGAGTGGATAAATGAAATCAGATTTCTCATTCCTAGAGTAGCCACCTCATCTCCCTAAATTCCTCTAAGCATGTCACCAAGCCTTGGGTTAGGTAAGGATCAAGGATATCTTCACACATCAAAGGGTGAGGTGTCACTTAGGAAAAATTTGGATTTTGTGTTTTAGAAAAATAACTATACCCACTTAATACACATACAATACTTAATACTCAACAAGACATTAGTATTCCACGCATATATCATATGTTATACAAAATTATTTAAAAATAATTTTTAGCTTGAAAAAATTAAATAAAATACATAAGGACTCCCAAAAATTTATACCCACATATATACGTCCAAGAATACGTATTAATACACGTATATGAATTTTGGGGTCATTACATCCTGCCCACCTTAAAATAAAGTCCGTCCTCGGACTTTCCAACTCAGGACATAGCTAAGGGTGAATAGAGATATATATGGTCAATCTACCCCAAACCTATATATACAACACATTCATATATCAACACTTATACCATTTCACAGTACATGCATTCATGGTTCTGTACACACGTACACATGCACGTCATTATATAGATGAGGACATATAACCTTGTATGTCTCCTAGCATATATCTAAGCACACATATACATGTCATCACATAAAGTCACATACAACAATATCAATACACACAGATACTCACCTAATGATGTATCTATCCAAACATCGGTGTAAGCGTACCCGCTTACAGCTAGACATGCAATCATATATATCTTCCAGATATATATATATATATATATATATCACGCACACAACACTAATACACCTAGGGCATGTACACTCATACTTGAGTGGAACACAAAGATCCGCACAACAATCATCATGTACATATACACCACATATTACAAATACAAACGACATGACTTATCTATATATCACCTAGAGCTTAATCAACCATATAGGTTCATGATACACACCCCTCATAAGTTACCATATATTAACATATATACGCATGCACCTTTATACTCAGACATACAATCATGTATGTCTCCTAATATCCATCCAACATTCACAGATGTATCATCGCATAAAGTCTACCATATCAATACCAATACACATAAATAGTCATACAATAATATATCCATCCATCCAAAAGTGTAATCATACCAGCTTACAGCCATACATGTATCATAGACTCATCACATATATCAACACATAACACTAATCCTCTAAGACATAGCCACACATACATGGGTGGAACTCAAGGATCCACACATGCATCTGCACACTCTACATGTGCATATCTCACATATAGTATATAACCACTACACAGTATATCTATACACTACATGCACCCCAATCAAGTATATAACTCAATCCTACACATTACCCATAAGTCAACCATATATTAACACATGTACTTCAAATACAATCACATAGCCATATAATCATTCATACATATACAATAGTCATATGTACATGAGTATATCATCTCAATATACTCGATAAACCATATTCAACACTCATAAAGTTATAGATGCATAGGTACACATATATACACACATAAATATGTGCACACATACTTACTCAATCAACACTCTAGTGTCTACCCTCAGGGTTCTATACCTCAAACTTCTGATATCAGGGCTCTATCTTAAGGCAGAACTCCTACCCACCTTAAGACCAAACTACCTTTGGAACACTACACGCACTACCCTTACACAGCCGCAGTGCGGAGACCTGCATGGGCCACCACCTGTAACGCCCCGCTCCCCGGGATACCTGATAAGTACGAATGCGTATCAGGTATTCCAAAAGAGACGGGTGCTACGAAGAAAATACGAAATTACAAACACAAGCAGGTCCACTGCGCACTGCTGGGATAGTACATATAGCATTCCAGTCAACCCAAAACACAAGAGAACCAACAACTCAAGCACTGATGTATATAAATAAAACTGTTCATATACAACTTCCTTATACAAATCCATATACAATATTACCCACATCTCAATAAGGTACAAAAACTAACATCTTACCCAAGTACAACAACACTCCCAAGTTATCCACACTTCTCACCACCCGCAACTCCAACCAACTGAGTCAAGCGCCTCCAACTCAAAGAACCAACCTGAAAAGTCAATGGTGTGGCACATCAACGCGTGACCCAGTAGGAATCCTATATCTCAACTAGTCCTTACATGAAGTGTGGAAAAGGTGCACGTGAGGAGGCAGAGTGTATGTCATGGCATAAACATCTACTGTAGTAAAGGAAGTAACAACTATACTTATGAACATGTGAAAGCGTGCACGTGCAATAGGCAAGGTGTATAACAATGGTATACAACATAAAAGAAACATAGTAAAGAAACACAAGTAAACAACACATACATTTATCATTGCTACAAGAATAATATGGGTTAACAATTAATCCATTGGATAGCACTTTGGAACCCGGATAAACCGTAGGACGCTAAGGAGTCGGACTTCACCCAGGGTGGGTAAAAAGTGGTACCGCAACCAGCGACACGAGCACTGGAGGGGCCTCTCGTAACTCTGTACCCGAACGGGGCAAGGTACTAGAGTGAGATTCATCTCGGTTTTTCTGTGGGGCAAACGGAGAAAACCATCATTTACCGTCATGGTGCATCACGAGTACACCAGCGGCCTCTCCAACCCTCTTAACTCCCCCTTCCGGGAGTGATACATCGGGTGAGAATTCATATCATCTGTCCGCTCCTTAACTCCTATAATTTACCAGTGTTTCCCACAAACCCCATGTCACCCTCCTTTAAGAAGACTTAATCATTTTCATGAAACATAACACTTTCCACATTTCATCACACATTTGGGACATGCATCGCCTTATGCATTCCCTTTCTCATGAAATATATAACCATATTCACATCATCATTTGCATGTGTCAAGAACATAAACCACATCTCACCATATAACAGCAATAATTAAGAACATTGATGTCAAGTTAACCTCAAAAAGAGCTTAAAACAACATTCAAATCCTTCAGCTTGCTGGACAAACAGAACAGTCAGATTAAGAAGCACATTTCTCCATAATTTTTGTATAATACATGCACATACAATACAAATGAAAGTTGTAGATATAGTTGTGCTGTATTCACCTATAAATTCTCATGCAGAAATATGAACCGGGTGATTTATGGTGAATTGTTTGTCGAGACCTGTCGAGTCTATTTTTCCGACAAATTCTAAAGGCTGTAAAGATTGCTAGTTTAAGACATGTTTCAGTAAGAATCTCAAAAATGTGCACTAAAGCAAAGTTGTAGAAAACGTTGTTATCTTTCCAACGAGACCAAGATCGTCAATTTCTAAGGAGTGTGTAGGGACTGATCTACGTTTTGCCAAACGGTGTCCAGACTGGATGAAATTCCGACATGTTGTAAAGATGGAATTTATTAATCCTAATTAGAGTCCGAATTAGTAAAAGTTCACATACATGAAAGTTATAGATAACAGTCCAATATTTAAGCCATAAAAATTTCAGAGCAAACGCAATTCCAGATTGGAAGGACTAAACAAAACAATCAGATTGTAAATCTGTCCAGAATTGCTCGCCGCACAAAACCACCCAAAACTCAGGATTGCTCATCGCACACAACTATACAAAACTCAGGATTGCTCACCACATACAACCATAAAAAACTCGGGATTGCTCACCGCACACAACCATACAAAACTCGGGATTGCTCACCGTGCACAACCATACAAAACTCGGGATTGACATAAGAAAGGATAAACCCACAACAACAACAACAACAACCATGAAACTAAGCATGCACCTCTAATACTAGTTGGAGATGGAATCCTACCTTAGGGGTGATGAGAGATAAGGGGATAGCCCAAATCTCTATGGCTCCTCCTTCAAATCCTTCTCCTCCACAAGCTCCCAGAATGAACAGCAGCACCCAAACGACGACATGGATGCTACGGGTGTGTGCAGAGTGAGGGTGGCGTAGCCCTATGGGTGCTCAGCCTCCCTAATGTCTAAGATTGCGCAAGGGGAAGGGATGAATTCGGCCTAATCTTTGGGCAGAGAGTGGATAAATGAAATCAGATTTCTCATTTCTAGAGTAGCCACCTCATCTCCCTAAAATCCTCTAAGCATGCCACCAAGCCTTGGGTTAGGTAAGGATCAAGGATATCTTGACACATCAAAGGGTGAGGTGTCACTTAGGAAAAATTAGGATTTTGCGTTTTAGAAAAATAACTATACCCACTTAATACACATACAATACTTAATACTCAATAAGACATTAGTATTCCAACCATATATCATATGTTATACAAAATTATTTAAAAATAATTTTTAGCTTGAAAAAATTAAATAAAATACATAAGGACTCCCAAAAATTTATACGCACATATATACATCCAAGAATACGTATTAATACACGTATATGAATTTTGGGGTCATTACATCAACTGGAAAATAAGAGAAGACAAAATTAGGTTATAAAAATCGTATCATTTAATATAAAGATTCAAATGTTACAGAAAATGTAGAAAATTACCCAGAGCTCAAAAAAATCCCTAAAATGTCTGTTGGAACCGGAATACCGCCATCTTCTACTAAAAAAATAAGAGAACAAAAGTAGACCAAAAATCAAATTATTTAATAAAAAATTATATCTTCCAGAAAATTTAGAAAATAGACTCGAGGTCAGAAAAATCCGCAAAAATATCTATTGGAACCGGAGATCGACATATTCAATTGAAAAATATGAGATGACAAACTTAGTATATAAAAATCATACCATTTAATAAAAACATCCATATCTTCAATGAACTTTTGAAAATAGTTTCGAGCTAAGAAAAAATCTACTAAAATGTCTGTTGGGAACGGGAGATTGACATCTTTAACTGAAAAATAAGAGAAGACAAAACTAGGCCAAAAAGTCATATAATGTTATAAAAAGATCCACTACTTCTCGAAAATTTATAAAAATAGCCCCGAGCTCTAAAAAATTTGCATAAATGTCTGTTAGACTGAGGAGATCGCCGTTTTTAACTGAAAAATAAGAGAAGAGAAAAACTACTATAAAAATCATATTAGTTAATATAAAGATTCATCACTTACAGAAAAGTAGAAAATATCCTAGAGCTCAGAAAAATCCGCACAAATGTCTGTTGGAACCGGGAGATCGCCATTTTCAACTGAAAAATACGAGAAGACAAAAATAGGCCAAAAACATATTATTTAATAACAATATCCATTACTTCCAGAAAATATTGAAAAATAGTCCCAAGCTTAGAAAAATCTACAAAAATATTCGTTGGAACCGGGAGATCGCCGTCTTCAACTGAAAAATAAGGGAAGACAAAATTAGGCAAAAAATCATATCATTTAATAAAAAGATCCACAACTTCAATAAAATGTAGAAAATAGCTCTGAGCACAGAAAAATCCACAAAAATGTCCGTTTGAACATGTAGATTAACATTTTCAACTCAAAAATAAGAGAAGATAAAATTGGGCCAAAATGATATCATTTAATATAAAGATCCATATCTTCCAGAAAATGCAGAATTTAGACCGAGCTTTGAAAAATCCACAAAAAGTCCGTTGGAATCGGGAGATTGCCATCATCCCTGAAAAAATAAGAGAAGACAAAATTAGGCCAAAAATCATATTATTTATTAAAACAATCGATATCGTCCAGAAAATATAGAAAATATCTCCGAGGTCAAAAATCCACAAACATGTCTCTTGGAACTGGGAGACTGCCATCTTCAATTGAAAAATAAGAGAAGACAAATTTAGGCTATAAAAATCATATCATTTAATAAAAGATTTATATCATCATTAAAATGCAGAAAATAACCCAGAAGTCATTAAAATCTGCAAAAATATTAGTTGGAATCGGGAGATCGCCATCTTTAACTGAAAAATTAGAGCAGAAAAAATTAGGCTAGAAAAATCATATCATTTAATAAAAAGATCCTTATCTTACAGAAAATTTCGAAAATAGTCCCGAGCTCAGAAATATCCGCAAAATGTTTGTTGGAACTGGGATATCACCATCTTCAACTGGAAAGTAAGAGAAGACAAAATTAGGCTACAAAAATCATATCATTTAATAAAAAGATACATATCTTTTAAAAATGTAGAAAATAGCACTGAGCCCAAAAAAATCCATAAAATTGTCAGTTGGAACTGGGAGATCGCCATATTCAACTGAAAAATACGTGATGACAGGCCATTAAATCATATCATGTAATAAAAAGATACATATCTTCCAGAAAATGTAGAAAATAGCTGCAAGCCCAGAAAATCTGCAAAATTGTTTGTTGGAACTGGGAGATTGCTATATTCAACTGAAAAAAAATAAGAGAAGACAAAATTAGGCCATTAAATCATATCATTTAATAAAAGATACGTATCTTTTTGAAAATTTAGAAGTTGCCCCGTGCTAAAAAAACCCGCAAAAATGTCCATTGGAACCGGGAGATGACCATCTTTAATTGAAAAAAGGGAAGACAAAATTAGCCTATAAAAATCATATCATTTAATAAAAAGATACATATCTTACAAAAAATTATGAAAAATCTCCTAAGTTAAGAAAAATCCGCAAAAATGTCCGTTGGAACCATTAGACCACCATCTCCAATTGAAAAAATTAAGAGAAGACAAACGTAGGATATAAAAATTATATCATTTAATAAAAAGATAAAGATCCACAAGGGTTCAGAAAATTCATTATTAAGCTTTAATTTACTTAATCCATCAATAAGTATATCAGAATCAACAAGTTTAACACGATTATACAAATTAAAACATCCATGTTCAGATTTACATTTATAACCACATAAATCCAACTTCAGAAGGGAAAAGAGATTCCAGGTAATTGTAGGATCAAAAAGAGTCATACTTAAGTCCAATAGATAGCCAGTATCAAGGACTAGACGATAAGTTCCTATGCCTTTAATAGGATCCTTCATGTGATTCCCCATAATCAAATAGATCTTATTGAGGATTGTGCTTTGGATTGAACTGGATCCCTTTCTTTTGAAAAGCATGCCTTACATTTGAGCTAATCCTTCTGCCAATGTCCTTTCTTTGTGTAGAAACGACACCTATTCCCATAATGTTCCTTCTTTCTAGAATGTTCACCTTTAATAGATCCTTTCCTCTTGAATTTCTTACGTTTTGTCTTGAGCAACTTTGAAGTTAAATGAGTGGTTAGGTAACGGAGTGTCCTCCTTAGTTCTTTACCTATTTTCCTCTTGAATGAGCTTTTTAGTTAATTCATTAATATCACACTTGTCCTTTATAGTGTTATAATTTATTTGGAAAGCTCCATACTCAGAAGGTAATGAATTCAGTATAAACTGAACGAGGAAGGAATTATCCACTTGCATACCTAATGCCTTAAGTCTTGATGCAATACCTTAATTGAATTATCCGCAAAAAATGTCTGTTGGAACTGGCAGATCAACATACTTAACTGAAAAGTAAGCGAAGACAAAATTACGCTACAAAAATTATAGTAAAAAGATCCATATCTTCAGTAAAATGTAGAGAATAGATCCGTTCTCAGAAAATCTGCAAAAATATCCGTTGGAATCTGGAGATCGCCATCTATAACAGAATAAAGAGAAGACAAAATTTGGCCAAAAATCCTATCATTAATAAAATGATCCACATATTTTAGAAAATGTAGAACATAGCCCAGATCTCAAAAAAATACGCAAAAATGTCAGTTGGAACTGGGAGATCACCATCTTCTACTGAAAAACAAGGGAAGAAAAATTAGGCTATAAAAATCATATCATTTAATATAAATATTCATATCTAACAGAAAATGTTGAAAATAGCCCGTAGCTAATAAAAATCTGCAAAAATCTCTATTGGAACCGGGAGTTTGCCATCTTTAACAAAAAACAAGAGAAGACAAAATTAGGCCATAAAATCCATATCTTTAATATAAAGATTCATATCTTAAAGAAATTATAGAAAATAGCATGTAGTTCAGAAAAATCTGCAAAAATTTCAGTTCGAATCAGGAGATCGACATTTTCAACTAAAAAAATAAGATATGACAAAATTAGGCAATAAAATCATGTCATTTAATAAAAGATACATATCTTCAATAAACTGTAGAAAACAGTCCCGAGCTCAGAAAAATCCGTAAAAATGTCCGTTTGAACCGAGAGATCGCCATCTTCAATAAAAAATAAGAGAAGACAAAATAAGCCCAAAAATCATATCATTTAATAAATTGATCCATATCTTTTAAAAATGTAGAAAATAGCCCAGATCTAAGAAACATCCGCAAAAATTTCTGTTGGAACCGGAAGATCGCCTTCTTTAACTGAAAAATAAGGCAAGACAAAATTAAACTGTAAAAATTATGTTATTTAATATAAAGATCCGAGTCTTATAGAAAATTTAGAAAATTGCTCGGAGCTAAGAAAAATCCGCAAAAAGGTCCGTTGGAACCGGGAGATCATCATATGCAACGAAAACAATATGAGAAAACAAAATTAGGCCCAAAAATCATGTTATGTAATAAAAATATTCATATCTTCCAGAAAATATAGAAAATAAGATCGGGGTCAAAAAATCAGCAAAAATATCTGTTAGAAACAGGAGATCGCCATATTAAACTGAAAAATAAGAGAAAACAAACTTAGGTTATAAAAATCACATCATTCAATAAAAAGATCCATATCTACCATAAAATATAGAAAATCACCCACCTTAGAAAAATCTGCAAAAATGTCCGTTGGAACCGGGAGATCGCCAACTTTAATTGAAAAATAAGACAAGGCAAACTTAGGCTATAAAAATCATATCATTTAATAAAAAGAGCCAAATGTTCCATAAAATGTAGAAAATAGCTCGAAACTCAGAAAAATCCGCAAAAATGTCCTTTGGAATCAGGAGATCGCCATCTTCAACTGAAAAATAAGAGAAGACAAAATTTGGCCAAAAATCATATCGTTTAATAAATAAGATTCGTATCTTTCCTAAAATATAGAAAATAGACTGGAGCTCTGAAAAACCCGTAAAAATGTTTGATAGAACCATGAGATCGCCATCTTCACCTGAAAAAAGAGAGACAAAATTAGGCCAAAAAATCATATCATTTAATAACAAAATACATATCTTACAAAAATGTAGAAAATAGTCCAAGCAAAGAAAAGTCTGCAAAAATTTCCATTGGAACCGGTAGATCGCCATCTTCACCTGGAAAAAATAAGAGAAGACAAACTTAGGCAAAAAATCTATATTTTAATAAAAGAACCATTTCTTCCAGAGAATTTAGAAAATAACATAGAGGTCAGAATAATCTGCAAAAATGTCTATTAGAAACCGAGAGATCGCCATCTTCAATTTAAAAATAAGATAAGACAAAATTAGGCCAAATATCATATCATTTAATAAAAAGATCCATTACTTCCCAAAAATGTAGAAAAATAACATAGATTTCAGAGAAATCCGCAAAAATGTCTGTTGGAATCGGGTGATCGCCATCTTCAATTTAAAAAATAAGAGAAGAAAAATTTAGGATATAAAATTCATATCATTTAATAAAAAATCCATATCTTCCCTAAAATGTAGAAAATAGCTCGGAGCTCAGAAAAATCCCCAAAATGTCTATTGGAACCGGAAGATCGACATCTTCAACTGAAAAATAAGAGAAAACAAAATTAGGCCAAAAATCATATCATTTAATAAAAATATCCATATCTTCTAGAGAATTTTGAAATAGCCCCGGAGTCAGAAAAATCCGCAAAAAATGTCCGTTGGAACCAGAAGGACGATATCTTCAACTAAAAATCAGAGAAGACAAACTTAGTCTATAAAATAATATCATTCAATAAAAAGATCCATATCTTCACTGAACTGTAGAAAATAGTTCCTAGCTCAGAATAATCCGCAAAAGTATCTGTTGGAACCGGGAGATCGACATCTTCTACTGAAAAATAAGTGAAGACACAATTAGGCAAAAAAATCATGTCATTTTATATAAAGATTCATAACTTACAGAAAATTTAGAAAATAGCACGGAGCGCAGAAAAATCCCTAAAACTATCCGTTGGATCGAGAGATTGCCATCTTCAACGAAAAAACGAGACGACAAAATTAGGCCAAAAAATCATATCATTTAATAAAAAGATCCATAACTTCCCTAAAATGTATAAAAATAGCCCCGTGCTCTGAAAAATCCGCAAAAATATCTGTTGGACCCGGGAGATCGTCATTTTCAATGACAAGAAATATGAGAATACAAAAATTGTCTATAAAAATTATATCAATTAATATAATGGTTCATATCTTACAGAAAATTTCGAAAATAGCCTGGAGCTCAGAAAAATCTGGAAAAATGTTCGTTGGAACCAAGAGATCCCCATTTTGAACTGGAAAATAAGAGAAGAGAAAATGAGGGAACAAAAATCATATCAATTAATACAAAGATCCTTATCTTCCAGAAAAAAGAAAATAGCCACGGGCTCAGAAAAGTAAGCAAAAATTTCCGTTAGAACAGGAAGATCGCCATCTTTAACTGAAAAATAAGCGAAGATACAATTTAATATAAAGATCCATATCTTCAATAAAATGTAGAAAATTGTTCGGAACACTGAAAAATCCGCAAAAATGTCCGTTGGAACGGGGAGATTGCCATTTTCAATTAAAAATAAGAGAAGACAAAAATTGGACTTAAAATCATATCCTTTTCAATAAATATCCATATTTTTCAGAAAATATCGAAAATAGTCCTTAGCTAAAAAATACGCAAAAACATCTGTTGGAACCATGATTTTGCCATATGTAATATGAAAATAAGAGAACACAAAATTTGACCAAATAATCATATCATTTAATAAAACAATCCATATCTTCCAGAAACTGTGGAAATTAGACTAGAGCTAAGAAAAATCCACAAAAATGTACATTGAAATCGTGAGATCGCCAACTTCAACTGAAAAATTAGAGAAGACAAAATTAGATCAAAAATCAAATCATTTAATAAAAAATCTATCTTTGAGAAAATGCAAAAAATAACCACGAGCTCAGAAAAATCCACAAAAATGTTGTTGGTACCTGGAGATCGCCATCTTCAACTTAAAAATAAGAGAAGGCAAAATTAGGCTATAAAAATTATATCATTTACTAAAACGATTCATATCTTACAAAAAATTTAGAAAATGGCCTATAGTTTAGGAAAATCATCAAAAATGCCCGTTGGAACCGGGAGATCGCAATCTTCAAATGAAAAATAAGAGAAGACAAAATTAGGCCAAAAAATCTTATCATTTAATAAAAAGATCCATATCTTCCAGATAATGTAGAAAAATCTGCAAAAATGTCCATTAGAACCGGGAGATCACGACCTTCAACTGAAAAAATAAGAGAAGACAAATTTATGCTATAAAAATCATATCATTTAATGAAATGATCCATTTCTTAAAAAAATGAAGAAAATAGCTCCGAGCACAAAAAAATCCACCAAAATGTTCGTTGGAACCGAGCGATCAGTATCTTCAATTGAAAAATAAGAGAAGACAAAATTATGCCAAAAATCATATCATTTAATAAAATATCAATGTCTTTCAGAAAATAGACAAAATAGTCTCGCGGTCAGAAAAATCTGCAAAAATTTCCGATGGAACTGGGAGATCGCCTTGTTCAATTGAAAAATAAGAGAAGACAAACTTGGTCTATGAAAATCAAATAATTTAATAAAAAGATCCATAAAATGTCTCTTGTAACTGGGAGATCGCCATCTTCAACTGAAAAATAAGAGAAGATAAATTGATGCTATAATAATCATATCATATAATAAAAGGATTCATTTCGCCAATAAAATGTAGAAAATAGCCCCGGGATCAGAAAAATTCCTAAAAATGTCTGTTGGAACCGGAAGATGGCCATCTTCACCTGAAAAATAAAAGAAGACAAAATTAGGCTATAAAATTCTTAAGATTTAATATAAAGATTCATATCTTACAGAAAATGTAGGAGCTCAGAAAAACCTGAAAAATGTCTGTTGAAACGGGAGATCGCCATATTTAGCGAAAAAAATAAGAGAATACAAAATTGGGGCAAAAATTCATATCATTTAATAAAAATATCCATATCTTCGAAAAATGTAGAAAATTAGACCCGAGCTAAGAAAAATCGGCAAAAATTTTCGTTGGAATCGAAAGATCGACATATTCAATAAAAAAATAAGGGAAGACAAAATTAGACTACAAAAAGCATATCATTTGATAAAAAAATCCCTATATTTAATAAAATTAAGAAAATAACACTGATCTCAGAAAAATCAGAAAAAATTTCCATTGGCAGATCACCGCCTTCAACTGAAAAATGAAGGAAGACAAAGATAGCCTATAAAAATCCTCATTAAATACTAAGATACATATCGTACAAAAAGTATAAAAAATTGCTCGTAGATCAGAAAATCCGCAAAAATATCCGTTGGAACCGTGCGATTACCATCTTTATTTGAAAAATAAGAGCAGACAAAGTAAGGCCAAAAATCACATCGTTTAATTAAAATAAATAAATATTAAAAAATGTAGAAAATCACTCCGAGGTCAGAAAAATCCGCAAAAAATATCCTTTGGAACCGGAAGATCGCCATCTTCAACTGAAAAATAAGGGAAGACAAACTTAGAGTATAAAAATCATATCATTTAATTAAAAGATTCATATCATACAGATAATGTAGAAAACAGCTCCGAGCTCAGAAAAATCTGTAAAAATGTTTATTAGAACCAGGAGATTGCCGTCTTCAATGAAAAATAAATGAAGACAAAACTATGCCAAAAAATCATATCATTTAATAAAAAAATCCATCTTACTAAAAATGTAGAAAAATTGCATCGAGTTCAAAAAAATCTGCTAAAATGTCTGTTGGAACCGATAAATCAACATGCTTAACTGAAAATAAAGATAAGACAAATTTATGCAACACAAACCATATCATTTAATGAAAAGTTCCATATCTTCAGTAAAATGTAGAAAATAATCCCGAGCAAGGAAATTCCAAAGAAATGTTCGTTGGAACCAGAAGATCGCCACCTTTAATAGAAAAAATAAGAGAAGATAAAATTAGGCCAAAAAATAAATCCTTTAATAAAAATATCCATATTTTTCATAAAATATAGAAAATAGCCCAGATTTCAGAAAAATCTGCAAAAATTTCTGTTGGAACAGGAAGATTGTCATCATTAAAAGAAAAATAGCAGAAAACAAAATTAGGTTATAAAAACTATATCATTTAATATAAAGGTCCCTATCTCACAAAAATGTAGAAAATTGCTAGAGCTCAAAAAATTCGCAAAAAGGACCATTGGAACTGGGAGATCACAATTTCAACGAAAAAAAAATAAGAGAAGACAAAATTAGGCAATAAAAATCATATCATTTAATAAAAAGCTATATATCTTCAATAAACATTAAAAAATAGCCACGACCACTGAAAAATAATCAAAAGTATCCGTTGGAATCGGGAGATCGCCATCTATAACTTTAAAAATAAGAGAATACAAAATTAGGCCAAAAAATCTTATCATTAAATAAAAAGATCCGTATCTTCTTGAAAATTTATAAAAATTGCTCTCAGCTCAGAAAATACGTAATAATGTCGTTGGAACTGGGAGCTCACCATCTTCTACTGAACAATAAGAGAAAACAAAAGTAGGCTAAAAAAATCATATCATTTAATATAAAGATTCATATCCTTAAAAAAATAGAAAATAGCATGTAACTCACTCTGCAAAAATGTCTGTTGGAACCGAGAGTTTGCCATCTTCAACGAAAAAATAAGAGAAGACAACATAAAAATCATATCATTTAATATAAATATTCATATCTTATAGAAAATTAGAAAATAGACCAGAGTTCAAAAAAATCTGCAAAATTTCTGTTGGAACCGGAAGATCGACATTTTGAACTAAAAAATAAGAGAAGAAAAAATTAGGCGATAAAAATCATATCATTTAATAAAAGACACATATCTTCAATAAACTGTAAAAAGTAGTCTCGAGCTCAGAAAAATTAGCAAAAATGTTTGGAACCGGGATATCGCCATCTTCAACAGAAAAATAAGAGAAGACAAAATAAGGCAAAGAAATCATATGATTTAATTAAATGATCCATATCTTTTAGAAAATGCAGAAAATAGCCCAGATCTCAGAAAAATCCGTAAAAACTTCTGTTGGAACCGAAGATTGTCATCTTCAACTGAAAAAAAAGAAAAGACTAAATTAGGCTATAAAAATTATATCATTTAATATAAATATCCTTGGCTAACAGAAAATGTGAAAATTGCTTAGAGCTAAGAAAAATTCGCAAAAAGGTCCGTTGAAACCAGGAGATCGCTATATTCAACGAAAAAAATAAGAGAAGACAAAATGATGCCCAAAAATCAAATTTAATAAAAAGATCCACATCTTCTGGAAAAGATAGAAAATAGGCTTGAGGTCAGAAAAATCCGCAAAAATGTCCTTTGGAACCGGGGAACTAAAAAATAAGAGAAGACAAAATTAGGCTATAAAATCATCAATTGATTAAAAGATCCATATCCTTAATTAACAGTATAAAATAGCCCTGAGCTCAGAAAAATTTGCAAAAATGTTGGTTGGAAACAGGAGATCGCCATCTTTAACTGAAAAGTAAGAGATGACAAACTTAGGCTATAAAAATCATATCATTTAATAATATTAAATGATCCATATCTTACATAAAATATAGAAAATAGCACCTAGTTCAGAAAAATCTGCAAAAATGTCTGTTGGAACTCGGTGATCAACATCTTCAACTGAAAAATAACACAAGACAAACCTCCGCCATAAAAATCATATCATTTAATAAAAAGAGCCATATGTTCCATAAATGTAGAAAATAGCTTGAAGCACAGAAAAATCAGCAAAAATGTTCAATGGAACCGGAAGATAAACATCTTTTACTGAAAAATAAGAGAAGACAAAATCAGGCCAAAAATCATATCCTTTAATAAAAAGATTTATATTTTTCATAAAATATAGAAGATAGCCCGGAGCTTTGAAAAATCTGTAAAATGTCCGTTGGAATCGAGAAATTGACATCTTCAATAGAAAAAGGAGAAGACAAAATTAGGCCAAAAATTCATAGCATCAAATAAATAATACATATCTTACAGAAAATGTAAAAAATAGTCCCAAGCAAAGAAAAGTCTGCAAAAAAAGTCCATTGGAACCGGTAAATCATCATCTTCCCCTGAAAAAATAAGAGAAGAAAATTGTAGGCTATAAAAATCATCTCATTTAATAAAATGATACATATCTTCCATAAAATGTTGAAAATAGCACCTAGCTCATAAAAATCCGCAAAAATATAAGTTGCAACCTGGCGATCGCCATCTTCAATTAAAAATAAGAGCAGGCAAAATTAGACAATAAAATAAAATAAAAAGATCCATTTCTTCCAGAAAATTTAGAAAATAGTCCCAAGTTCAAAATAATATAAAAAATGTCCATTGGAACCGGGAGATCGCCATCTTCAACGAAAATAAGAGAAGACAAAATTTGGCAAAAAAATCATATCATTTAATAAAAAGATCCATAACTTCCCGAAAATGTAGAAAAATAGCCCTGAGCTCAAAAAAATCCGCAAAAATGTCCTTTGGAACAGAGAGATCGTCATCTTTAGCTGAAAAATACGAGAAGAAAAAATTATGCTATAAAAATCATATCATTTAATATAAAAGATCAATATCTTACTGATAATTAGAAAATAGCCCGGAGCACAAAAGATCTGCACAAATGTAATTGGAACCGGAAGATCGCCATCTTCAACTTAAAAAAGAGAAGACAAAATTGGGCCAAAAAATCATATCATGTAATTAAAATATCCATATCTTCTAGAAAAGGTGGAAAATAGTCCCAACCTAAGAAAAGTCCGCAAAAATGTCTGTTGGAACGAGTAGAATGACATCTTCAATTGAAAAAAAATAAGAGACGACAAATGTCGGCTATAAAAATCATATCATTTAATAAAAAGATCGTAATCTTTCATAAAATATAGAAAATAACACCGAGTTCATAAAAATCCGCAAAAAGGTCCGTTGGAACAAGGAGATCGACATCTTTAACTGAAAAATAAGAGAAGACAAAATTAGGCAAAAAATCATATCGTTTAATAAAAAGATACATATATTCCAGAAAATTTAGAAAATAGGCCCAAGGTCAGAATAATATGCAAAAATGTCTGTTGGAACTAGGAGATCGTCATCATCAACTGAAAAATAAGAGAAGGCAAAATTAGACCATAAAAATCATACCGTTTAATATAAAGATCCAAATCTTCCAGAATATGTAGAAAATATCCTAGAGCTCAGAAAAATCCGCAAAAATTTCCGTTGGAACTGAGATATCAACATCTTCAATTAAAAAAATAAGAGAAGACAAACGTACGCTATAAAAATATATCATTTAATAAAAAGTTTTTATCTTCCATAAATGTAGAAAATAGCACTGAGCTCAAAAAATTACGTAAAATTATTCGTTGGAACCAAGAGATCGCCATCTTCAACAGAACAAAATAAGAGAAGAAAAAATTAAGCTATAAAAATCATATCATTTAATTTAAAGATTCATAGTTTACAAAAAATATAGAAAATATCCTAGAGCTCAGAAAAATTTGCAAAAATGTTCATTGGAATCGGGAGATCGTCATCTTCAATTGAAAATTTTAAAGAAGACACAATTAGGCGAAAAATTATATTATTTCAAAAAAATCCATATCTTTCAAAAAAAATTAGAAAAATAGACTCAAGCTATCCGCAAAAATATCCATTGGAACCGGTAGATCGCTATCTTCATCTAAAAAAATAGAGAAGACAAACATGGGCTATTAAAATGTAGAAAATAGCACCAATCTTTTAAAAATCTGCAAAAATATCCGTTGGAGAAGGGAGATCGCCATCTTCAACTTAAAAATAAGAGAAGACAAAATTCGGCCAAAAATCATATCATTTAATATAATATCCATATCTTCCAAAAAAATTTAGAAAATAGTCACACGGTCGTAATAATACGCAAAATGTCCGTTAGAAACGGGAGATTATTATCTTCAACCGAAAAATAAAAGAAGGAAAAATTAGGTCAAAAAATCATATCATTTTATAAACAGATCCTAACTTCTCGAAAATGTAGAAAAATAGCCTCGAACTCGGAAAAATCCGCAAAAATGTCCCATGGAACCGGGAGATCGCTATCTTGAACTTAAAAAATAAGAGACGACAAAATTATGTTATAAAAATCATATCATTTAAAATAAAGCTTCATATTATTTAAAAAAATAGAAAATAGCCCGTAGCTAAAAAAATCCGCACAAATGTCCATTGGAACTGGGAGATCGCCATCTTCAAATTAAAAAAAGACAAAATTAGGCCAAAAACATATCATTTCATAAAAAGATACATATCTTCCAGAAAATGTAGAAAATAGTCTCCAGCTAATAAAAATCTGCGACAATGTCTGTTGAAACGGGGAGATCGTCATCTTCAACCGAAAAATAAGAGAATACAAACGTAGGCTATATGTAATACCTCGCTCGACAGGATACGTGGAAAGTACAATTCCGTCCCAACTAGTCATAGAGCAACGAGTGTTAAAAAGAAAGAGAAGGAAGAGAGTCTACAAGAAGAATAATGCAGGTTACTGCACACATGGTGGGAATTACAAGTAATGCTCCAACACAGAAAATAAGAGACAATCATGTACAAGTCGAACATTATTTATTATTAAAACAAAGGTACCACTTTATTTACATCATCTCATCCTCAAATACAAAAGTGAAAAACAGAAGAAATCCCATAAAAATCCCAAAAAGACATATATGTCCACACCAGTACAACTCACTCCGTAGACTACCCTGAGAACCAACTGAAGAGGCTACCCTCTGAGGATTCCATCTCTACCATAAACTGAAAGCTAACTCCTGAGTCAGACCGGATCTGGCTGTACTACTCTGAAACCTAGAAAAAGTAAATATGACACATCAATGCATGACCCAGTAGGAAATCCTAACATCGTTAGCTAGGGTCTAGTTTTAGAATTGTTATTCCTAACTAGGGTCTGGTCACTTAATTGTAAGCAGGTTACTATTTACGCATAAGGAACACGTACTGTAAATAAGGTCTACTGAATAAACATGCAGGAAAAGTAAATAACATCACATGCAAATATTGAAAAGTAAGAGTTACAGAATTAAATAAGCGTGATGTAAAGGCAGACAATCATAGATATGCACATGATGCATATGAATGGTTATGAATACAAATGCAACACATAAGGGATCCCATGTATGCCAACGTGCCTATAATGTGACTCATGGATTCTAGAGGTTGCTCCCATAGTTTTAGGAGGTGGCCCTAGGCATTTACGTGGCACGCTGGTCTAAGTAGCACATAGGTCAATGTCGTCTATCATAACACACATTGATTCAAGAGGTGGCCCCATGGATTCAGGAGTTGGCCTTCGGCATTTCTGTGGCACGCTGGTCCATGTGGCACCTTGGTCTATGTGGTGTAAATTTTGTTAAGCTACCATTCTTTTCATGACAAATTTCACTTACACTATACATCTTATGTTTCCAATTAACATATAACTCCATCATCTTAATATGAAACACATCATGGTATGGAAGCATCTTGTCATAAAGTATGCAAATATGAGACTAAGGAGCATAACATGACATTGTGTGACATAGTACAAGCATAACATTACATCCATAAGCATGAACTATTCTCATAACATAATTTACTACATGGATAACAACATTACATCCATAAGCATGAATATTACCATTCTTAGCACCATAATTTTCACAAACTTTAGCAAGATATTTATATGAAAACTACAAAATTTTATTTTGAATCTAGACTCTGATATATCAATCAAAAACAGCTATCTAAGCCATAATATGGTTTAGTGCTGAACATAAAAGTTGTAGATCCGTAAGTTTTGTTTCCAGATTATCTAAAATTGTGTCATTTAGGGATCTGTAGAGATAGTTATGAAAAGTTTCCCACAATGAAGCAGAATCTATCTAAAACTGACACCATGGTAAAGTCGTCTGTTTACACCTTCCTACAGTCAAAACTAGGCCCCGCTTCCTCTAAAGATTTATAGTTAACTTCATGACCTTTCCAAGACATCTTGAATCATCCATTAAGAGGTCTACACTAGCAGATATGAATTTTTGAATCTACAAGACAGAACTGAAAATTTTACAGCATATCATTAACATAGATATTATAGCATATTGATTGACTAACATGATGCTACTAGTCATACTCCCATTGCCAGCCTAATAATTTGACATTATAATTATTTTAATGCTAAGAAAGGAAGCATAATGGCAACATGGTCTATACTACCATAGGGTGTTACATGGTATATTTTGGCAAACTATGCATACTTCCACTAAATAAAACATTACATCTTAACATAACATGGCACTTTACTAGCATGGGGCTTAAACTATAATTCTACATTAAATTCCAACTTAAAATTAAATAGGTGATGAAACTCTATAACCACAGTCCTAAAACTACATCCTAACTAGGAAGTTAGAACTCCTAACTCAAATATCTCCATCTTAATTTATTTGGCCCTTCTTCTCCTTGAAGAAGACCCTATCAATCCCTAAGCTTTCTCCCCAAATACTCCCCAGGATAAGAATCCGTCCCAAGTAATCCTAGAGCAGCGAGTGTTAAAATGAAAGAGAAGGAAGGGAGTCTACAAGAAGAATTATGCAGGTCGCCGCGCACATGCTAGGAAGTACAAGTAATGCTCCAACACAAAAAATAAGAGACAGTCATATACAAGTCTAACATTTTTATTATTAAAACAATGGTACCTATTTATTTACATAATCGCATCCTCAAATACAAAAGTGAAAAAACAGAAGAAATCCAATAAAAATCCGCAAAAGACATAAAGGTCCCCACCGGTAAACTCACTCCCTAGACTACTTTGAGAACCAACTAAAGAGGCTGCCCTCTGAGGATTCCATCTCTACCACGAACTGAAAGCTAACTCCTAAGCCAGGCCTGATCTGGATGTACTGCTCTAAAACCTGTAAAAAAAATGGGACACGTCAATGCATGACCTAGTAGGACATCCTAACATAGCTAGGTAGGGTCTAGTTTTAGAAATGTTATTCCTAACTAGGGTCTGGTACTTAACTGTAAACAGGTCTACTATTTACGCATAAGGAACAAGTACTGTAAATGAGGTCTACTCAATTAACATGCATGGAAAATAAACAACATCACATGCAAATATTGAAAAGTAAGAGCTATAGAATTAAATAAGCGTGAAGTAAATGCAGACACACATAGATATGCACGTGATGCAGATGAATGGTTATGAATACAAATGCAACACAAAAGGGATCCCATCTATGCCAACATGCCTACAATGTGACTCATGGATTCTAGAGGTGGCTCCCAAGGATTTAGGATGTAGCCCTAGGCATTTTTACGTGGCACGCTGGTCTATGTAGCACATAGGTCCATGTCGTCTATCATACCACACATTGATTCAAAAGGTGGCCCCATGGATTCAGGAGGTGGCCTTCGGTATTTCTGTGGCATGCTGGTCCATGTGGCACTTTGGTATGTGTGGTATTAATTTCTGTGAAGCTACCATTCTTTTCATGACAAATTTCACTTATGATATAACATCTTATGTTTCCAATTAACGCATAACTCCATCATTTTTAATATGAAACACATCTTGGTATGGAAGCATCTTGTCATAAAGTATGCTAATATGAGAATACAAAGCATAATATGGCATTTGTGTGACATAGTACAAGCTTAACATTACATCCATAAGCATGAACTATTCTCATAACATAATTTACTACATGGATAACAATATTACATCCATAAGCATGAATATCACCATTCTTAGCACCATAATTTTCACAAATTTTAGCATGATATTTACATGACAACTACAGAATTCTATTTTGCATCTGGACTCGGATATATCAGTCTAAAACAGCTATCTATGGCCTTAATCTGGTTTAGTGCGTAACATAAAAGTTGTAGATGCTTAAGTTTTGTTTCTATATTATCTAAGATTGTGTCATTTGGGAGTCTATAGAGAGAGTAATGAAAATTTCCCACAATGTAGCAGAATCTGTCTAAAACTGACACCATGATAACATCGTCTGTTTACACCTTCCTACAGTCAAAACTAAGCTCTGCTTCCTTATAGAGAGTTGTAGTTAACTTCGTGACCTTTCCAAAACATCTTGAATCATCCCATTTGGAGGTCTACACTAGCAGATATGAATTTTTGAATCTACAGGACAGATTTGAAAATTTTACAGCATATCATTAACATAGCTATTATAGCATATTGATTGACTAACATGATGCTACTAGTCATACTCCCATTGCCATCCTAATAATTTGACATGATAATTACTTTAAAGCTAAGAAAGGAAGCATAATGGCAACATGGTCTACACTAACATGGGATGTTACATGGTATATTTTGGCAAACTATGCTTACTTCCACTAAATAAAACATTACATCATAAGTATGCATATTAAACTTAACATAACATGGCACTTTACTAGCATGGGGCTTAAACTACAATTCTACATCAAATTCCAACTTAAAATTAAATAAATGATGAAAATCTATAACCACAGTCCTAAAACTACATCCTCACTAGAAAGTTAGAACTCCTAACTCAAATATCTCCTTCTTAATTTATTTGGCCCTTCTTCTCCTTGAAGACCATATCAATCCCCAAGCTTTCTTCTTCCATACCTTAAGCTCCAATGGTGGATGTCAATAGGTGGATTGAATTAAGGATACGGTGGTGGAGATGGTGGTGGAGTGGGAGGTGCAAAGGGAGGAGAGGGAAGAGAGAAGAGGGGATGAGAACTTGAATTTTTCCATCTTCTTTTTCTTTTTCTTTTTCCCAATTTCTTCTCTTTTATTCATCCCCTCGTCCTTGTCATCCCGTAATTCCCTCTTAGCTTGCCAAATGGAGAGAGTTAGGTGAAAATCAAAGAGGTGATGACACCTCTTAGGCTAGGTGTCTCCATTAGGAAATTTTGGTATTTCTATTTTCTATTAAATAGAAACACTCCACTAAAATACCCTTGCTCATTAAATACCAAGTATACCATCTAAATACTCATCCATTTAATTCACACGATGTTTAAAAAAATTATTTAAAAATAATTTGTTCATTAGAAAATGATGGAAAAATTTATAAAAATACCCAAAAATTTCATACGTACAAATACGTCTAGAAATACGTACATTATACCCATATATACGAAAACATGGTACTACACTATAAAAATCATATTATTTAATAAAAAGTTCTAAATCTTCCATAAAATGTAGAAAATAGCACCGAGCTCAAAAAATACGCAAAAATATTCGTTTGAACTGGAAGATCACCATCATCGACTGAAAAATAAGAGAAGACAACATTAGGATATAAAAATCATATTATTTAATAAAAAGATCCATAACTTTTCGAAAATGTAGAAAATAGCCCATAGCTCAGAAAAATCCGCAAAAATGTTCATTGAAACATGGAGATCACCATCTTCAACTTAAAATATAAGAGAAGAAAAATTAGGTCTAAAATTAATATCATACAATAAAAAGATTCGTAACTTCTTGAAAATGTAGAAAATAGCCCGAGCTCAGAAAAATCAACAAAAATATTTGTTGGAACCAAGATATTGCCATCTTCAACCGAATAATTAGAGAAGACAAAATTAGGTTATAAAAAGCATATCATTTAATATAAAGATTCATATCATACCGAAAATGTAGAAAATAGCTCGGAGCTCAGAAAAATCCGAAAAAATGTTTGTTGGAACCGGGGGATCGCCATCTTCAACTGAAAAATAAAAGAAGACAAAATAAGACCAAATATCATATCATTTAATAAAAAGATACATATCTGCCGTAAAATGTAGAAAATAGCACCGAGCTCAGAAAAATCTGCACAAATGTCTGTTGGAACTAAGAGATCGCTATATTCAACTGAAAAAAAGAAGACAAAATTAGGCCAGAAAATCATATCATTTATTAAAATATTCATATCTTCCAGAAAATGTAGGAAAAAGCCCAAAGCTAAGAAAAATCTGCAAAAATATCTGTTGGGATCGCCATATTCAACTGAAAATATGAAAAGACAAAATTAGGATACAAAAATCTTGTCATTTAATAAAGAGATCCATATCTTTAGTAAAATGTAGAAAATAGCCTGGAGCTCAGAAAAATCCGCAAAAATGTCTGTTGGAACTGGGAGATCGCCATCTTCAACTGAAAAATAAGAGAAGAAAAAATTAAGTTATAAAAATCACATCATTTAATATAAAGATTCTTATCTTCTAGAAAGTGTACAAAATAGCCCCGAGTTCAAAAAATCCGCAAAAAATGTCCGTTGGAACCGGGAGATCGCCATCTTCAAATTAAAAAAAAGAGAAGATAAAATTAGGCCAAAATATCATATCATTTAATAAAACGATACATATCTTCCAAAAAGTGGAAAATGGCCCGGAGCTCAGAAAAATCTGCAAAAATATCAGTTGGAACCGGGAGCTCACCATCTGCAGCTGGAATAAAAAGATCATATCATTCATAAAATGTCGAAAATAACACCAAGCTTAGAAAATGATATATAAAAATCGTATCAGTTAAAGATGGAGATTTCCCGGTTGCAACAGACATTTTTATAGATGAAGATGGCGACTTCCCGGTTTCGAATTTTGTCTTCTTTTATATTTCAGTTGAAGATGGCGATTTCCTGGTCTCAACAGACATTTTTTGGCCTAATTTTGTCTCCTCTGAAATCATTTAATAAAATGATCCATATCTTCCAGAAAATGTGAAAACTAAACCGGAGGTCAGAAAAATCCGTAAAAATGTCTGTTGGAACTGGGTGATCGCCATCTTCAACCGAAATATAAGAGAAGAACATAGCACAGAGCTCAGAAAAATCCGCAAAAATGAAGAAAATAACATAGATCTCATATTATACTAAAGATATCAGAGATGAAGAAAATAGCATAGATCACAAAAAATTTCACGGTCTCCTCTGAAATCATTTTATATTAAAGATCCATATTTTACAGAAAATGAAGAAAATAGCACAGATCTGAGAAAAATCCGCAAAAATGTCCGTTGGATCCAAGAGATCGCCATCTTCATCTGAAAAATAAGAGAAGAAAAAATTAGGTTATAAAAATCATATCATTTAATATAAAGATCCATATCTTACAGAAAATGCAGAAAATAGCCCGAAGCTCGGAAAATTCCGCATAAATTTCTGTTGGAACCGGGAGATTGCCATCTTCAACGAAATATAAGGGAAGACAAAATAAGGCCAAAAATCATATCATTTAATAAAAGGAACGCCATCATCAACAGGAAAAAAGAGAAGACAAAATTAGGCAACAAAAATCATATCAATCAATATAAAGATCATTATCTTCCAGAAAACATAGAAAATAGCACCGAGCTCAGAAAAACACGCAAATATTTCCGTTGGAAACGGGAGATTACCATATTCAACTGAAAAATAAGAGAATACAAAATTAGGCCATTAAAAATCATATCTTTAATGTAAATATTAAAGATCCATAATTTACAGAAAATGACGAAAATAGCACAGAGCTTAGAAAAATCCGCAAAAATGTCCGTTGGAACTGAGAGATCACCACCTTCATTTGAAAAATAAGAGAAGAGAAAATTAGGTCATAAAAATCATATCATTTAATATAAAGATCCATATCTTACAGAAAATATAGAAAATAGCCCGGAGCTCGGAAAATTCCACATAAATTTCTGTTGGAACAGAAAGATTGCCATCTTCAACTGAAAAATAAGGGAAGCCAAACTTAATCTATAAAAATCATATCATTTAATAAAAAGATTAATTTCTTCAATAAACTGTAGAAAATAGTTCCAAGTTTAGAAATATCTGCAAAAATGGCCGGTGGAACTTGGAGATTGACATCTTCAACCGAAAAATCAGAGAAGACAAAATGAGGCTATAAAAATCATATCATTTAATATAAAGATTCATATATTACAGTTAAATTAGAAAATAGCCCGAAGCTTAGAAAAATTCGCAAACATGTCGGAACAGGGCAATCGCCATCTTGAACGAAAAAATAAGAGAAGACAAAATTCGGCCTAAAAATCATACCATTTAATAAAAATAACTATAACTTCCAAAAAATGTAGGAAAATAGCCCCGATCTTAGAAAAAGTCGCAAAAATATCCGTTGGTATCGGGAAATCGACATCTTCAACTGAAAAAAAGAGAAGACAAAATTAAGCTATAAAATCATATCATTTTATATAAAAATCTATATCTTCCAGAAAATTTAGAAAATATCTTGGAGCTCAAAAAAATCCACAAAAATGTCCCTTGGAACCAAGAGATCGCCATCTTCAACTAGAATATAAGAGAAGACAAAATTAGGCCAAAAATAATATCATTTAATAAAAAGATCGACATCTTCAACTGGAAAATAAGAAAAGACAAATTTTGGCTATAAAAATCATATCAATTAATAAAAAGATTCATATCTTTCATAAAATGTAGAAAATAGCACCAAGCTCAGAAAATGATACATAAAAATCTTATTAGTTGAAGATGGTGATATCTTGGTTACCACGAACATTTTTAAAGATGAAGATGGCGATTTCCAGGTTCCGATTTTGTCTTCTCTTATTTCTGTTGAAAATCGCCATCTTCAACTGAAAAATAAAAGAAGAGAAAATTTGGCTATAAAAATCATAAGCTTTAATATAAAGATTCATATCTTACAGAAAATGTAGAAAAAAATCGCGGAGCTCAGAAAAATCCCGCAAAAATGTCCGTTGAAACAGGGAGATCACCATCTTCAACGAAAAAAATAAGAGAAGACAAAATTAGGCCATAAATCATATCATTTAATAAAAAGATCCATATCTTCAAGAAAATGTAGAAAATAGCACCGAGCTCAGAAAAATCCGAAAAAATATCGGTTAGAATCGAAAGATCCTTCAACTGAAAAATAAGAGAAGACAAAATTAGAATACAAAAAGCATATCATTTGATAAAAATATCCATATATTCAATAAAATGAAAAACATAACATCGAGCTCAGAAAAAATCAGCAAACATGTCTGTTGTAACCAGGAGATCGCCAGTTTTAACTTTAAAATAAGGGAAGACAATATTAGGCTATAAAAATCCTATCATTTAATATAAAGATACATATCTTACCGAAATATAGAAAATAGCTGGTAGATCAGAAAAATCTGCAAAAATATTCGTTGGGACAGGGAGATCACCACCTTCATCTGAAAAATAAGAGAAGACAAAATAAGGCCAAAAATAATATTTCATCTAATAAAAAGAAACATATCTTTCAGAAAATGTAGAAAATATCCCCGAGATGATAGGAATCTACAAAAATATCCTTTATAGCCGAGAGATCGCCATCTTCAACTTAAAAATAAGGAAAGACAAACTTGTGCTATAAAAATCATATCATTTAATAAAATATTCATATCATACATAAAATGTAGAAAACAGCACAGAGCTCAGAACAATCCGTAAAAATGTCTGTTAGAACGGGAGATCATCATCTTCAAAGAAAAAATAAATGAAGACAAAATTAGGCGAAAAATCGTATCATTTAATAAAAAGATCCACATCTTCCTGAATATGTAGAAAAATCACACTGTGTTCAGAAAAATCTGCAAAAAAATGTCCGTTGGAACTGGAAGATCACCATACTTAACTGAAAAATAAGCAAAGAAAAAATTAGGCTACAAAAATTATATCATTTAATAAAAAGATGCATATCTTCAGTAAAATGTAGAGAATATATCTGTGCTTAGAAAGGTCCGCAAAAATGTCCGTTGGAACCAGGAGATCGCTATCTTTAACAAAAAAAGAGAAGACAAAATTAGGCCAAAAAATCATATCAGTAATAAAATGATCCACATCTGTTAGAAAATGTAGAACATAGCCCAGATCTCGCAAAAATACGTAAAAACGTCCGTTGGAACTGGGAGATCACCATCTTCAACAGAAAAGCAAGAGAAGAAAAATTAGGCTATAAAAATCATATCATTTAACATAAATATTCATATCTAACAGAAAATGTTGAAAATAGACCGTAGCTAATATAAATCTGCAAAAATCTCTGTTATAACCGGGAATTTTGCCATTGATTTGGATTGAATATATTAAACACCTCATTTAGACCCATTTTGTGCATATATGATACGTATTTGATCTCTAATACGATCGTATTAAGAATATTCTTAATTATTAGAGAAAACTCTCATTCTATGCACAAAACAACAATATACTGAGTATTTCTGTCCTTTTTATATTTTTAGTACAAATATCTCGATCTCACGATTCCAACGACTATTTATTTGTATTTTTCTGAGATCTGTGCTAATTTCTATGAATTTTTGAATGCAGAATACCATTTTAAATGGAGAAATACGACAGAAATACACATGAAATACGGTGTATATACACCCACTCAAATGAGGGGACACATGGCGCACATCCACCTGCTCCCGCTCTAATCCGACTTCTCACAGCAAGCGGGCGACGCGGCACGCTATAAGCCGCAAGATCATCATCCAACGACCAAGAATCGTCCCGATTTGGATTCGAATTCAGTATGTTATACGGGCGACATGGCGGAATCAGGGCCGTTGTTCGGACATTGCACGCTCAAGAGCAAAGCGACGACGCGTCGATATCACCACCGTTGGATCAAAATCCAACGGCCAGCAACTCAAAGAAACGCAGCTTTGCGGGCGACGATCCGACCCGCATGCCACGTGGCGCATCCAAGGCAATCCCGCCCAGATCTAACGGCTCACATTTGTGCTGACATAATGAAGCGGGTTTCGAACCCGCTAAGGCCCCCAAACCCGCAATGCTCCTATATATACGTATTTTTAGGGTTTTGGGGGTATTCTTACGTATTTGGGGCTCTAGGAGCCGTATTTTCGTGTGAGATTTGGAGGCCCTGGAGACAGAGGCATGAGCTATCATCTGAAGGAGATCTAGGGTCTATTTGGAGAGATTTGGTGATATTTTTCCTATCTTTAGCATTGTATTTCACGTATTTGTCTTGTATTTGGAGTATTTGTCACGTATTTTGAGACTTTGAGCATGTATTTGTATATGAATATTGTTTATTTTCTCTCATGCGTGTGTGGCTAATCTCTATATGTGTTGGTGTTGATGTAGTTAGAGTGTTGTAATCATTGATTTCAATATCTTTTTGCCCTATATTCACGTTATATTGCGTATTTCTTTGATTTCTACTTATATCGTGTTTGGGTATGTTATACGGAGACGTGGGCAAGCTTGAATCGAATATGATCTGAGTAAGACTTATTCGTGATGCAATCCGAGAGGATGTATCGTGACCCGAGAGGGCACTTATGTGTATTTTCTTAAGGAAATCGATGATATACGTGATTACTTTTTGGCACTATTTTACTCTCTTTATCATCATACCTTCCGGCGTTCCCGTGCCCCAACCGAACAAAACTTTGAGTTATAGAAAAGATATTAATAATCATTGATTGCACATACCCTAACAAAATCATTACCAACCCATACTCTCCATATTAGTACCCTAGTATCGAATTCACTGTAATTATCGTATGATTCTCTTTTATTATTTTAAACCATCGACACCATTACTTATATCACTGATAGGTGGTTGTTTATTGTCGTTTTAGTACTCTTTATAAACTGAAGTTCGTGATTTTGCAGGTCAGTTGTCACGTAGATATGATACTTGGCTCACCAGGATTATTACTTGTTCGATCTCCTACACTTGGGAGTAGCGCTCACACATTTTGAGACGAGTCAAGTTTTTGGTGTCGTTGCCGGGGATAACGGTACTTGTAAGCTACAATTTCAGTTCGTATAGGGAACATTCGGTGAGACCCTTCCACCTTCTAGCTTGGGATTTTTTCTTTTTATTTTCATATCTTTATTCTTTTTTAAAAAAATATATGAATGGTGATGCATACTTTTTAAACTTTATTTCTGATTTGACCCGAATCCTACTAGTCTTCCTTCGTACGGAGGATGAGAATCCATATTTACATGTGCAAGAGTTTGAAAAGATATGCCACCAATTGTTTCATGGGAAAAAGCTTGAGCACATTGAAAGACTATGTATTAAAGATTTCCCGTATTCTTTAAGAGACAATGCTATATCTTGGTTTGATGCTTTACCTCATGACTCATTATTTACTTGGTTATCCTTTCAGGTTGACTGACTTAAGAGATTCTTGCCTCCTTTCGTGTGGCAAGCACAGAGGCAGCAGGCTATGAAGCAACATATTGCGAACTTCATCCAAGCTGATGGGAGGCCTACCATCAGGCTTTGAGGAGGTTTAACAATTTAATTCTTGTGTGCCCATCCCATAGCTTCCATGATGATCATCTCCTGCAGATTTTCTACACAGGATTACTCCCTCCTACGCTGGATTTCGTGCAAGAGCTGCAATGGAGAATTCTTTTATTCGACAGAGGATGCATGGTGGTACTTGTAGGACCTTGTAGTGCAAGAGAGAACTACGCCATCCGAGGATCAATCTCTAAGATATGAGGATGATGGCCAGAGCATTCCTTTCGCAGACACATCTCAGCAGGTCCAGGGACAGCTTGAGGAGTTACCTTGGAGTTTATTACCGATGCGATCCTATGGAGCACCAAGAGAAAACATACGAGATGTAGCATCAGAGCTACTTAGATGAGCATGAGGAGATATGTGATGGGGTGCATGTAGACTATATGGGCGACACGATGCATTTCCATTTTGACGATGATGAAGATGGAGTGGAGACAAGTGATGGCGAGAGTAAAATCATTGAACCTGAACCATGTCATCCTTCAGAATCATCTGCCTCACCTGAGGAGTACGCGTACATTGGATGGATTGCTACAGGTTATCACTGCTATGAAGAGGAAGATATGAGCGAGGGAGATAGCTTACAAACTACATTAGAGCCTGAGCCATACATCCCCACAGATGTGTTTCAGCAGCCACTTCCACCTCATCCTGAAGCAGAGTATCAAATCAAGAATAGCGATCCTTTTCATGGAAGTTATCATGAACCTATACACTATAGTTTTGAATCTCAAATTTTAATTCCAAATCTTTTAGATTCAGATGATCGTCAATTAGCTTTAAAACCTTTTAGCGTTTATGACGACCCATTATGGCAAGCCTTCATGGGTAATCAATTTCGCCCATCTTTATTTGACACAACGTATCTCATGTAGGAAAAACATACACACATGGAGGAGATATACTGGGTTGTGTCGATGCGTGACCATAAGGAAGCGAGTGGAGAAAGAATACTGGCTGAGGAGTGCATGGAGCAAATAGAACAACTTCCTCTACCATTAAGGATCCGTGATCCACCATTTGACCATGGTGTGTTCTTTCCATTAGTATAAATTTTTTATATGCTTTTTTAGGATGTTTGCATTTGAATAAACTCGTACCCTCTTCGATATTGAGGACAATGTCCATCTTTAGTTGGGGGGAGTGCATGAGACCTTAGGATTTTTATAAATAAAGCAAAAGAAAAGAATAAATCACCAATTCTCATCATTTAAAACTCCTTCACTTACCACAAATGCAGATGATTATGCATTGATTGAGTTCTAAAAATTGTTTATGGCTTGAATTATGTATTTTTCCATCATGGAATTACTCGTTAATATGCTATTTATGAAAACTTTCAATTGCCATGATTAATATCTCGAAATAGTTTGAATTTATTTTATGCATGCTATTGTGATGCAAAAGCTTAAGTATACACGATTTATTAGAATAGTCTTCAAGTTGAAGAGAAATTTGGCCTTTATTATTAATGTTTATGCTCGAAGAATGAGTGTTGAGTTGCTTATGAAAAAAATTAAAAAAAGAGAAAAATAAAAAATGCATCGTTCCATTGAGTTCATTAATTAGCCGGGTCTTCATGCCTCAAGAAGCATTGGAGATTCGCGTCGAAAGATGGATGAATGGGGAGTACATCCAAAAAAGTGGGAGAAAATAAAAATTAGATGATTCGAGTTATAAGTTCGAGGGGCTCTTCTAAGCCTAATGCCCGAAGGTCGTCTGGCCTAGGAGTCATTAACTAAAAGCTCGTTACATGTATTATTCTAAGTCGTCAAAAAAAGAAATAAAGAAACGGTGAATGAACTAAGCAACTTCAATACCCATGATTTGAACGATCTTTTTGAGATGCCAATTCCTTGGAAATAAGAAAACTAGAATATAACGACGTGTTATACGTTCGCTTAAGCAAAACGATGCTCGCATGTTATTTATTCAAATTAAATTAGAGAAAATATCATATGATTGATCTTATTCATGGATTGTGTATATTGATGGTCAATATCATGTTGGAAACTGTATTGTTGAGCCATGTCATAAGTGATTGATAGAATTTATAATTTTATTAATCATCCAATCTAATCGCACTTTTTGCTAGGGACTAGCAAATCGCTAGTTGGGGGATGTGATTCGGCTTGAATATTGCATATTAAACACCTCATTTAGACATATTTTGTGCATATATGATACGTATTTGATCTCTAATATGATTGAATTTAGAATATTCTTAATTATTAGAGCAAACTCTCATTATATGCACAAAACAGTAATATACTGAGTATGTCTCCCCTTTTTATATTTTTAGTACGAAGATCTCGATCTCACGATTCCGATGACTATTTATTTGTATTTTCCTGAGATCTGTGCTAATTTCTATGAATTTTTGAATGCAGAATACCATTTTAAATGGAGAAATACAGCATAAATACGCATGAAATATGGCTTATATACGCCCGCTCAAAAGATGGGACACATGGTGCACATCCACCCACTCCTACTCTAATCCGACGTCTCACAACAAGCGGGCGACGCGGTACGCTATAAGCTGCAAGATCATCATCCAACTACCGTGAATCATCCCGATTTGGATTCGAATTGAGTAGGTTATACGGGCGATGTGGTGGAATCAGGGCCGTTGCTCGGACATCGCACGTCGAGAGCAGAGCGACGACACGGTGATATCACCACCGTTGGATCAAAATCCAACGGCCAGCAACGCGCAAAGAAACGCAGCTTTGCGGGCGACGATCCGACCTGCATGCCACATGACACGTCCACAGGTAATCCTGCCTAGATCTAACGGCTCACATTTTCACCCTCATAATGAAGCAGGTTTCGAACCCGCTAAGGTCCCCAAACCTGCAATGCTCCTATATATACGTATTTTTAGGGTTTTAGGGGTATTCTTGCGTATTTGGGGCTCTAGGAGCCGTATTTTGGCATGAGATTTGGATGCCCTGGAGACAGAGATAGGAGCTATCATCTGAAGGAGATCTAGGGTCTATTTGGAGAGATTTGGTGATATTTTTCCTATCTTTAGCATTTTATTTCACGTATTTGGCTTGTATTTGGAGTATTTGTCACGTATTTTAAGACTTTGAGCATGTATTTGTATATGAATATTGTTTATTTTCTCTCATGCGTGGCTAATCTCTATATGTGTTGGTGTTGATGTAGTTAGAGTGTTGTAATCATTGATTTCAATATCTTTTTGCCCTATATTCACGTTATATTGCGTATTTCTTTGATTTCTACAATATCTTGTTTGGGTATATTATACGGTGACGTGGGCAAGCTTGAATCGAATATGATCTGAGTAAGACTTATTCGTGATGCGATCCGAGAGGATGTATCGTGACCCGAGAGGGCACTTGTGCGTATTTTCTTCCGAAAATCAACGATATACGTGATTGCTTTTTGGCACTATTTTACGCTCTTTATCACCTTACCTTCCGACGTTCTCGTGCCCTAGCCGGACGAAGCGTTGAGTTATAGAAAAGATATTAATAATCATTGATTACACATACCCTAATGAAATCACTACCAATACATACTCTCCATATTAGTCCCTAGTATCTAATTCACCGTAATTATCATATGATTCTCTTTTATTTTTTTAAACCATCGACATCATTACTTATATCTTTGATAGGTGCTTGTTTATTATCGTTTTAGTACTCTTTATAAACTGAAGTTCGTGGTTTTGTAGGTCAGTTGTCCCGTGGATATGATACCTCGACTCACCAGGATTATTACTTGTTCGATCTCCTACACTTGGGAGTAGCACTCACACATTTTGAGACGAGTCAGCCATCTTCAACGAAAAAGCAAGAGGAGACAAAATTATGCCATAAAAATCATATCATTTAAAATAAAGATTCATATCTTAAAGAAATTGTAGAAAATAGCATGTAGTTCAGAAAAATCTGCAAAAATTTCTGTTGGAGTCAGGAGATCGACAGTTTCAACTAAAAAATAAGAGAAGACAAAATTAGGCGATAAAAATCATATAATTTAATAAAATATACATATCTTCAATAAACTGTAGAAAATAGTCTCGAGCTCAGAAAAATCCGCAAAAATATCTGTTGGAACCGGGAGATCGACATCTTCAATAAAAAAAATAAGAGAAGACAAAATAAACCCAAAAATCATATCATTTAATAAAATGATCCATATATTTTAAAAATGTAGAAAATAGCCAAGATCTAAGAAAAATCCGCAAAAAATTCTGTTAGAACCAAAAGATCATCATCTTTAACTGAAAAATAAGAGAAGACAAAATTAGACAATAAAAATTATATCATTTAATATAAAGATCCAAGTCTTACAGAAATTTAGAAAATTGCTCGGAGATAAGAAAAATTTGCAAAAAGGTCCGTTGGAACCGGGAGATCATCATATTCAACGAAAAAAATAAGAGAAGACAAAATTAGGCCCAAAAATCATGTTATTTAATAAAAAGATCCATATCTTCCAGAAAATATAGAAAATAAGCTTGGGGTCAGAGAAATCAGCAAAAAATGTCCGTTAGAAACATGAGATCGTCATATTAAACTAAAAAAATAAGAGAAAACAAACTTAGGCTATAAAAATCACATCATTCAATAAAAAGATCCATATCTACCATAAAATATAGAAAATAGTCCTTAGCTAAGAAAAATCCGCAAAAATGTTTGTTGGAACTGGGAGATCGCCATCTTTAACTGAAAAATAAGACAAGACAAACTTAGGCTACAAAAATCATATCATTTAATAAAAAGAGCCAAATGTTCCATAAAATATAGAAAATAGCTTGAAACTTAGAAAAATCCGCAAAAATGTCTGTTGGAACCGGGAGATCGCCATCTTCAACTAAAAAAATAAGAGAAGACAAAATTTGGCCAAAAATCATATTATTTAATAAAAAGATTCATATCTTTCATAAATTATAGAAAATAGCCTTGAGCTCTGAAAAATCCGTAAAAATGTTTGTTGGAACTAGGAGATCGCCATCTTCAACTGAAAAATAAGCGAAGACAAAATTAGGCCAAACAATAATATCCTTTAATAAAAAAGATTCATCTCTTTCATAAAATATAGAAAATAGCCTGGAGCTCTGAAATACCCGTAAAAATGTCTGTTGGAACCAGGAGATCGCCATCTTCACCTGAAAAAAGAGAACACAAAATTAGGCCAAAAAATCATATCATTTAATAAAAAATACATATCTTACAAAAAATGTAGAAAATAGTCCAAGCAAAGAAAAGTCTGCAAAAATTTCAGTTCGAACTGGTAGATCGCCATCTTCACCTGGGAAAAAAATAAGAGAAGACAAACTTAGGCCAAAAATTATATATTTTAATAAAAGAACCATATCTTCCAAGAAAATTTATAAAATAGCATAGAGGTTAGAATAATCTGCAGAAATGTCCGTTAGAAACCGAGAGATCGCCATCTTCAATTTAAAAATAAGAAAAGACAAAATTAAGCCAAAAACATATCATTTAATAAAAAGATCCATAACTTAACAAAAATTTAGAAAAATAACATAGATAACAGAAAAATCCGCAAAAATGTCCGTTGGAATCGGGGGATCGCCATCTTCAATTTAAAAAATAAGAGATGAAAAATTTAGCATAAAAAATCATATCATTTAATAAAAAGACCCATACATTCCCTAAAATGTAGAAAATGGCTCACAGCTCAGAAAAATCTCCAAAATGTCTGTTGGAACCGGAAGATCGACATCTTTGTAACGACTGGTTTTCATGTATTTTGGATTATCTATATTATATATATGTTTTGGTGGATTTTCTCCCTATGTGTGGTTTTCCATCTCTGTAGATTTCATTTTCGTTCATTTCGTCGTGATTTTCTAGATTCTTCCTTAGATCGTTGAGTTTTGGAGTAAGTCACTCATGACGAACTTCAAATCGCTCATATCTTAGAGATAGGTTGATCTTAGAAGCCGTAGGAATCTTCCCGAAGCTTTGCGCTTCGATTCGGCACTTTTCGTGCACATTAGTTGGTTCAAGGAGGGGGACCAACCGACTAGATTGAGATCTAGTCGGTCAGGAACTCTACTAGAACCGACTAGTTCATTGAATCAATTGTACATGAGTTACTGTTTACTCTTAGTAGGTCTAAGAACAACCACCGACCGACTAGATGTGAAACTAGTCGGTCAGAACTTGCTCTCAGACCGACTAGTCCCTTTGATAAATTTCACTTGAGTTACTGTTTATCGTTAGTCGGTCTAAGAACATCTTTCGACCGACTAGATGTCAAACTAGTCGGTCAGCCATCGTTCTTTAACAGACTAATTCATTGACCATTTTGACGACCTGAGTTACTGTTTGCTTTTAGTCGGTCACAGTTGGTCGACCGACCGACTAGTTGTTAAACTAGTCGGTCAACAACCCTTCTTTGACCGACTAATCAACCCAGAAACCCTAATTTTTGGGCGGCCGTCGACTTGTTTCCTATTTAAACCCCAAACGTTTTCTTTTCTTTCTTTCTCTTCTCTTGGCCATTTCCTTTCCCCCTTGACCTCTGATCTTCCCCAACCTTCCCCTAGCCTTCCTCCTTTCCTCAAGAGCCCCTCTCCCTCTCCATTAGGGCCGGTCATCTCCTCTAGGTCGCCGGAAAACCCCCAAAACCCTCAAAATCCCATTTTCTCCAGATTTCTCCATCCATTCCAGATCTGAACCGTGGTTCCCCGGATCGTTTCTTCCGTCGCCGTGCTTGCTCGGCATCGTTCTTTCGCTAACGATTCGGTAATAAATCGACCCTATAATATACTCATAACCCATATGTGATTTTTGTTAAACCCTAATAAAAACTAGGTTGGATGTTGTTCTAATATTATTTTGCCATGGCAGCGATTTCATCTACGTAATTAGCTCGTTGATCGTCATCCTCGGTGCTAGGCAAGTGAAACTTGCCACTTAGGGTTTTAGGCCATGTCTTAGGCCATTTGCTTGTTGTAGCGTAAAAGAGACTAGACAGTGAAATGATAGCTGCCTAGACGCCTATTTGATCTAGTTTGACAACGAAACTAGATCCGTCACCTCAATTGATCTAGCTTGACAACGAAGCTAGGTCCAACCCTTTTAACTTGTTGTTCATGCATATTAAACTGCCATGTTTAATTCCTTACCTGTACGCCTTACTACATGCCATGTCATGATATCCATGTTGAATGTCGCATTCGTGGCACACGCTACCATACTTGTGTTTCCTGGCTCGTGTTCCAGAAGCGGGCTACGTGAGTTGGTTGATAGCCAATGCCCGATCTACTTGTTTCCGGCTAGGCACCTGCGTTGCAGGCATAACCCTACGCCATACGTGTTAAATACATTTCCTGGCTTGTGTTCCAGAAGCGAGCATTCTGTGTTCGGGGTAATGCCCTGGCTCGATATACGTGTTAAGCACATTTCCTGGCTCGTGTTCTAGAAGCGAGCATTCCGTGTTCGGGGTAATGCCCTGGCTCGATACACGTGTATGGGTAGAGATAAACGGTCACTTGAGCTTAGGAGTTGGCCCAATCAACCACTCTAGCCAACAGGCAGAATCTCTGTGCACGACGTGTTTACTTGACGTGATTTACTTGACTTGTACTTGTCCGTGTTTTACTCGTAAAACTTGTTATCCATGCCTTACTTGCTACTTGCTACTTGTACTTCCCTTTACTTGTCACTTTCATACTATACTTGCCATGTTATGCATCATACTACAACTGCTAGGTTGTTAGTGTACTTTCCTTTCAGTTTCCTTGCCCAAGTCTTTTTAGACTTGCTGACATGTGCCCCTTTACTCTTTTGGGTGACACATGTTAGATCCCGAGCCTGAGAGTGCTGCGGAGGACGTGGTGTTAGCTGACGCTGAGTCAGAGCCTGCGTTCGTTGAGGTGTACGAAGACACGGGCGATCAGTTGTAGAGGCTGCTTGTGTTCTTCGTGTTAGACTGTTTTTGTTGTCGGTGCGTAGCACCAATACTCTGTTTATGTTTGTTCTTGCTGGCCTTGTTCTGGGCCTTTAGACTCTTCCTTTTAGCCTGGTGGCTTTTCTGGATGTTGAACTAAATTTTATGTTGGATGTTGCTGAGATTTGGGATTTTATTTCTGTTTCTCCTTGTGTTATTATTGTTGTTCCGTTTGCACTTACATGGACCTGCATATGACTTATTGACGCTTATCAGGCGTGTGGCTTCACAGCTCCACGCTTGTGTGGACCTTCTCACGTCTCGCCTCCATTTTAGGGAAGCGGGTCGTGACAGGTTTTGTTGGTGGCCCATGCAGGTCTCTCTTCTGTAACTACGATTATCGGAATAACGATAATAATATTAGAATGTCCAATGAACTAAGTTTGACATCCGAGTTATTAAGCTTTGAGTCTAATTTTGGTCCATTTCTATGGCGCTAGATGGCTAGAAGGCGTCAGACCCGAGCTGGTGGTGGATCTGCTCTGAAGGCTTGCTATTTCTGCGGCAAGGCCGGGCACGTCAAGGAGCAGTGCAGAAGATTTCTAGGTCAGTGTTTGGTTTGTGGTGGTGCTACTCATTCGACGAAGGATTGTCGGCATGCAAATCAACTACGGAAGGTGTCGGATAGAGTTCTGCAGCAGCAAGCACCGAAAGCTGGGCCAAGTCGAAAGGTGTGCCATCATTGTGGAAAGATTGGTCATAAGAAGGAACAGTGCAGGCGGAAGCTGGGCCAGTGCTTGATTTGTGGCGCCGCAGCGCATACCTTAAAGGACTGTCCGGGAGCTAGGCATCTGGGGAGAGCGCCAGTCGGAGCTCAACTACGAAAAGCACCCGTAGCTGTTAAACGTGGGGCAGCCCTTGTTCCACAGAAGCAGGCTTTTTGGCAGGCTTTTCCGCTGAGGAGGCAGGTTTCCCTGATGACTGTAGTTGAGGCTGAGACTGTGGATGAGGTTATTGCAGGTAACCCTCAGTCTAGTTGCCTTCTTCCTTTTGACAGTCTTGTTTGTTAGAATATGTTTGGTTGCTTGAATATGTTATGTTTGCTATAATAGATTTTGATTGCTAGGCTGGTTGTTAGGTGTGATTTGGGTTTGCACGTTTTTGGCACGAGTCCTCTTGACTCTGGTGCATCAATGTGCATTATATCCCAGAGCTTCGTGTAGAAGCAATTCTTGATGACTACCCCCCTCTTCTTAAATATTTAATTCCTCCCCATTCGATCGAGTTAAAATCCTTTCGTAGATTTTGAAGTCTATTGGTTGAAATTTTAATCTCGTAGCTTTTTGCTAACCAATATTTCTCGTATTTTGGTTTAAAAACTTTACTACAATTTTGATTACTTTAGACTATCTTCCAAGATAAATAGAACTTCAATTATTTTCATATATCAGTCCTAGGTTCATTGAACTCGTACTTTAAGATCTTGTATAAATCAGTTGTTTGGCAAATCCGGGTCCCTCTAAAAAGTATTTTAAATATTATTTATTTGGAATTTCTCTTCAGTTTTAAACCTTGGAGGCATTTAGCATGGGCTTAAATTTTCACACTATAGTTGATCGGATTTCAGTCTTTGAATTTCGAAATTTTTGCCGAAATATTATATTAAACTACTGCCGTATAATATTTTCGAACCTCTCCGTTGCAAACCTTGAATCTTCTGAAAATATCTTTTCGATTTCCTTTTTCCAAAGTTTAAATTTGTTCGAAATTTTAATATATATGTATACAATTACTTCATGCTCCTTCGTTAACTTAAAAACCTCTAAAACTTTTGTCGAAGTTTGGAATACTAACCCATTGTATTTTGCCAGCCTATACCTTCCATACCCATGAAAACACATTGTCCTTTCTTATATAAATTTTATTCTGAACCGTACTTTTATTTTGCCCAATTCGATTTGTAATTTCCCTTTCTTATTTATGCCATACACATGACTCATCGCGTTTCCTTTAATATACTTTTCAAGTCACATATGATTTCAGCTTCCAACAAGCCTAAGTTGTGCTCGTCGTTCCCCTATTTCAGATTATTGTGGAATTACTATTTCATAACCATTTTCTGATCTGGATCTTCCATAATTTGGTTTTAAAGCTTATTACGAATTTTGATAAACCTACTACTAAGTTTTCTGTTCACCATACATGCTTTTAGAATAATTTCTAAACTAAATTGAATTTCAAATATTTTTATATATCCGTACTAGGTTCGTTAGCTCGTATGTTAAGAGCTTTGTGTAAAACGATTCTTTTGGGCAAATCCTGGTTACTCTAAAAGTAGTTTCAATATTGATTACTTAAGTTTTTCCTGGCTTAAAGACTTTGGAAGTATTTGGCACGAGTTTAAAATTATTTAATTGATTTAATTTCATTTTAAAACTTTTGCCAACATTATTAAATCACTGCCGTATAATATTTTCTAAGACTACGTCCTTAATATTCGTGTGGATGATTTACTTTTAAAATAGATTTCGATAAGCCAATAAACCGTTTTCTCTTACTATGTATATTTCACTTAAACTCGTCTCGAACAACTTGTTTTGTCGATCTCCAAATATTTTTATACCACGAGGACTCCAACTTTTGAAGTACGACAGTTTTCAATTTCCCCGTATTTTAGCTTATGTTACTTACACTATTTTATTTCTGTATCCTATTAAAGTATCGCTACACCTCCCTTTCCTCTACCTCAACATTCACAAGTGGGTCGCTGTTCCTAACCAAGCTGTCTCCTTGTATTCGTCCTATCTGAACTCTTGTTTATCGATCCTTCCCTCGTCACGCTTTCGACCTAGGTCTTCCTCTATTGTTTAGGCTTTAGTGCCCGTATATGTCTGTGTCAACCCTAATTTGTTAAGTAGGCCTTGGACCCTTGTGATGCTGTCGTGGTGCTTGTACCTAAGTTGTGTATGTGGGCTTGAATGAGTGTACTCCCCTGTAGTATAAAAATGATTGCCTATTGTGTGATATATACCTACTCAGAGTTATTCATGATGTTATGAATTTGTATGTGTGTTAGTATTTATTGATAAGTGTGAGTAAGGATAGCCATTCCACTCGAGGAACGCTTGAGTATATGAATCAGTGATTGGATTATTTAATGAGACGTATGTAGTTGGAGATGCTTATAATGCTTGAAATAATATGTTGGTAAAGCTATGTGTTGATGGGAGCAATAATAATAGGTGTACGTATAGTTAAGCGAGTAGGCCTATTATATGACCTGTGTGCTTGTACATGTGAGTATGTACTCGTACGTAGATACGTATTGTGCTTAGACGTAAGTAGTTATGGATTACTGCATGAATTATAGGTAATATACATATGGTAATATGATTATGATTTTGATTGGTATTGCTTGCTTTTACGGGATGTCGTATGCATGTATACCCTGAAGTATACACGACTATTGCATACCGTAACTATGTATGTGTAGATGTATTGGTATACTAATTATAAGAAGTAGGATATGGTGTGAATATACATGATACTTGTATGTGACTATACAATGAATGCATTTATTAAGGGGAGTATGTAATTATTAGTGTGCTGATGACTGTAATATTATTGTGGTATATAAAGTGATTGAAATACGTGATATTACCTGATTAAATATTAAGGGTGTTTGACATTATGATATGTATATGGTTGTGTTGGTAGATGTGTATGCATTAGAATAGTATTGATATATGTATGGACACTGTGTTATGTATATAGAATATTCTGCTATGATTTTGAGTCTCACTCAAGCTTGAGTGGGTATACTCTATGTACATTGGTGTATTTGTCTGTGATTGGTGTGAGGTGTTGGATGATGTATGTATAATGTTTGGATTGTTTGTGTCCGGTTGTGTTACGCACATGATTGTGGGTCACTAAACCAGTATATAATTATAGGTGTTGGTCTTGTGGTATAGTTATTTATTAGGGGGCTTGCCTGCGTGAATATATATATGTGCTAGCTAAAACTAAGTGTGTTTATGGGCTGAGTATATATTGGTATATATGAATGAAATATTAGCGTGTGTGGGTGTGCACCATGCACGGGTAAGTAAGTCCTTAGTTATAAGTTTTGGTGACTATAATATGTGTGGCGTGTCGTGGGTATTATTATAGGGCAGTATGTGATGTGAAGTTATAGTGAAATATTTTCATGTATTAGAATAACTAAGAATTGTGAAATTATAGTAGCGGTAAGTGTATCTTAGATATAATAACATGATTGAATATTGAGTGGTGTGGTTACTTGTAGTGATATGTTGACATTGGATGTAAACTAGGAAATATTAGGGAGTAATATGCCCATGGTTGCTTGATGCATAGGTAGCTAGCTATCTATGCGTAGAGCGATGGTTGTAATTGCATGTATGAGACTAATATTATCTATGAGTGAGTAGCTGAACTATTGTTTGTGCTAGGTAAGTAGTAGCTATATAAGGGATGTATATATATATATATATATATATATATATATATATATGATTGAGATACATGTATGAGTATGAATGGCTATAATAGGTATAAGAGCATGAGGTGCGTGTGGATGATACATGCTAGTAGTGTTAATGTTTGATTACCTAGTGCGAATATAAGCACTTGTAATGACTATACCTGATTGAATGTGATAAGTTGGGGTAGTTACTAGTAGAGCGACTAGATATGTTAGAAAGTCCGAGGACGGACTTTATTCTAAGTTGGGGAGGATGTAACGACTGGTTTTCATGTATTTTGGATTATCTATATTATATATATGTTTTGGCGGATTTTCTCCCTATGTGTGGTTTTCCATCTCCGTAGATTTCATTTTCGTTCGTTTCGTCGTGATTTTCTAGCTTCTTCCTTAGATCGTTGAGTTTTGGAGTAAGTCACTCATGACGAACTTCAAATCGCTCATATCTTAGAGATAGGTTGATCTTAGAAGCCGTAGGAATCTTCCCGAAGCTTCGCGCTTCGATTCGGCACTTTTCGTGCACGTTAGTTGGTTCAAGGAGGGGGACCAACCGACTAGATTGAGATCTAGTCGGTCAGGAACTCTACTGGAACCGACTAGTTCATTGAATCAATTGTACATGAGTTACTGTTTACTCTTAGTCGGTCTAAGAACAACCACCGACCGACAGATGTGAAACTAGTCGGTCAGAACTTGCTCTCAGACCGACTAGTCCCTTTGATAAATTTCACCTGAGTTACTGTTTATCGTTAGTCGGTCTAAGAACATCTTTCGACCGACTATATGTCAAACTAGTCGATCAGCCATCGTTCTTTAACAGACTAATTCATTGACCATTTTGACGACCTGAGTTACTGTTTGCTTTTAGTCGGTCACAGTTGGTCGACCGACCGACTAGTTGTTAAACTAATCGGTCAACAACCCTTCTTTAACCGACTAATCAACCCAGAAACCCTAATTTTTGGGCGGCAGCCGGCTTGTTTCCTATTTAAACCCCAAACGTTTTCTTTTCTTTCTTTCTCTTCTCTTGGCCATTTCCTTTCCCCCTTGACCTCTGATCTTCCCCAACCTTCCCCTAGCCTTCCTCCTTTCCTCAAGAGCCCCTCTCCCTCTCCATTAGGGCCGGCCATCTCCTCTAGGTCGTCGGAAAACCCCCAAAACCCCCAAAATCCCATTTTCTCCAGATTTCTCCATCCATTCCAGATCTGAACCGTGGTTCCCCGGATCGTTTCTTCCGTCACCGTGCTTGCTCGGCATCGTTCTTCCGCTAACGATTCGGTAATAACCCGACCCTATAATATACTCATAACCCATATGTGATTTTTGTTAAACCCTAATAAAAACTAGGTTGGATGTTTTCTAATATTGTTTTGCCATGGCAGCGATTTCATCTCCGTAGTTAGCATTTTTGTGACGGCCTCGTTGATCGTCATCCTCGGTGCTAGGCAAGTGAAACTTGCCACTTAGGGTTTTAGGCCATGTCTTAGGCCATTTGCTTGTTGTAGCGTAAAAGAGACTAGACAGTGAAATGATAGCTGCCTAGACGCCTATTTGATCTAGTTTGACAACGAAACTAGATCCGTCACCTCAATTGATCTAGCTTGACAACGAAGCTAGGTCCAACCCTTTTAACTTGTTGTTCATGCATATTAAGCTGCCATGTTTAATTCCTTACCTGTACGCCTTACTACATGCCATGTCATGCTATCCATGTTGAATGTCGCATTCGTGGCATACGCTACCATACTTGTGTTTCCTGGCTCGTGTTCCAGAAGCGGGCTACGTGAGTTGGTTGATAGCCAATGCCCGATCTACTTGTTTCCGGCTAGGCACCTGCGTTGCAGGCATAACCCTACGCCATACGTGTTAAATACATTTCCTGGCTCGTGTTCCAGAAGCGAGCATTCCGTGTTCGGGGTAATGCCCTGGCTCGATATACATGTTAAGCACATTTCCTGGCTCGTGTTCCAGAAGCGAGCATTCCGTGTTCGGGGTAATGCCCTGGCTCGATAGACGTGGAGGGGTAGAGATAAACGGTCACTTGAGCTTAGGAGTTGGCCCGATCAGCCACTCTAGCCAACAGGCAGAATCTCTGTGCACGACGTGTTTACTTGACGTGATTTACTTGACTTGTACTTGTCCGTGTTTTACTCATAAAACTTGTTATCCATGCCTTACTTGCTACTTTCTACTTGTACTTCCCTTTACTTGTCACTTTCATACTATACTTGTCATGTTATGCATCATACTACAACTGCTAGGTTGTTAGTGTACTTTCCTTTCAGTTTCCTTGCCCAAGTCTTTTTAGACTTGCTGACATGTGCCCGTTTACTCTTTTGGGTGACAAATGTTAGATCCCGAGCCTGAGAGTGTTGCGAAGGACGTGGTGTTAGCTGACGCTGAGTCAGAGCTTGCGTTCGTTGAGGTGTACGAAGACACGGGCGATCAGTTGTAGAGGCTGCTTGTGTTCTTCGTGTTAGACTGTTTTTGTTGTCGGTGCGTAGCACCAATACTCTGTTTATGTTTGTTCTTGCTGGCCTTGTTCTGGGCCTTTAGACTCTTCCTTTTAGCCTGGTGGCTTTTCTGGATGTTGAACTAAATTTTATGTTGGACGTTGCTGAGATTTGGGATTTTATTTCCGTTTCTCCTTGTGTTATTATTGTTGTTCCGTTTGCACTTACAGGGACCTGCATATGACTTATTGACGCTTATCAGGCGTGTGGCTTCACAGCTCCACGCTTGTGCGGTCCTTCTCACGTCTCGCCTCCATTTTAGGGAAGCGGGGCGTGACAATCTTCAACTGAAAAATAAGAGAAAACAAAATTAGGCAAAAAAAACCAGATCATTTAATAAAAATATCCAAATCTTCTAGAGAATTTTGAAAATAGCCCCGTTGTCAGAAAAATCCACAAAAATGCCAGTTGGAACCGGAAAGTCTCCGTCTTCAACTGAAAAATCAGAGAAGACAAACTTAGTCTATAAAACCATATCATTCAATAAAAAGTTCCATATCTTCACTGAACTATAGAAATAGTTCCGTGTCAGAAATATCTGTTGGAACTGGGAGATCGACATCTTCAACTTAAAAATAAGTGAAGACAAAATTAGGCTAAAAATCATATCATTTTATATAAAGATCCATACCTTACAGAAAATTTAGAAAATAGCCCGGTGCTCAGAAAAATCCCTAAAACTATCCGTTGGATCGAGAGATCGCCATCTTCAACGAAAAAATTAGACGACAAAATTAGGCCAAAAAAGCATATCATTTAATAAAAAGATCCATAACTTTCCAAAAATGTATTAAAATAGTCATGTGCTCTAAAAAATGCACAAAAATGTCTGTTGGACTCTGGAGATCGCGATTTTCAACAGAAAAAATATGAAAAATACAAAAATTGGGCTACAAAAGTCATCAATTAATATAATGGTTCATATCTTACAGAAAATGTCGAAAATAGCTTGAAGCTCAGAAAAATCCTAAAAAATGTTCGGTGGAACCGAGAGATCCCCATTTTGAACTGGAAAATAAGAGAAAACAAGATGAGGCCAAAAATAATTTCATTTAATAAAAAGTTTCATAACTTCCTAAAAATGTAGAAAAATAATATCGAGTTCAGAAAAAACAGCATAAATTCGCTGGAACTAGGTGATCGCCATTCTCAACTGAAAAATAAGAGAATACAAAATTAGGCGAACAAAATCATATCATTTAGTAAAAATATCCATATCCTTAATAATACGTAGAAACTAGCTCCGATCACAGAAAAATCTGCAAAAATATCCATTAGAACATGGAGATCGCTATCTTCAACTGAAAAATAAGAGAAGACAAAATTAGGCCAAAAATGATATCATTTAAAAAACCATATCTTCCAGAAAATGCAGAAAATAGACCCGAGCTCAGAAAAATCTGCAAAAATGTCCGTTGAAATCGGGAGAATGCTACGTTCAACTAAAAAATCAGAGAAGACAAAATTAGGCTATAAAAATCAAATCATTCATTATAAAGATGCAGATCTTATATAAAATTTAGAAAATAGCATAGAGCTTAGAAAAATTCGTAAAAATGTACGTACCGGGATATCGTCAGCTTCATCTGAAAAATAAAAGGAGACAAAATGATGCCAAAAATCAAATGATTTAATAAAAAGATCCATATCTTCTAGAAAATGTAGAAAATAGTCTCGAGGTCAAGATCTGCAAAAATGTCCATTGGAACTGGGAGATCGCCATCTTCAGCGAAAAAAGAGAAGACAAAATTAGGCCAAAAATAATATCATTTAATAAAATGATCTATTCTTCCATAAAATGTAGAAAAATAGCCATAAGATCAAAAAAAATCTACAAAAATTTTCGTTTGAACTCGGAGATGCTCATCTTCAACTGAAAAAACAAGAGAAGAGAAACGTTGGCTATAAAAATCATATCATTTAATAAAAATGTACTTATCTTCCATAAAATGTGGAAAATAACATGAGCTCATAAAACTCCACAAATGTCCGTTGGAACTGGATATTGCCATCTTCAATTGAAAAATAAGAGAAGACAAAATTAGGCAAAATGATATCTTTTAATAAAAGGATTCATATCTTTCTGAAAATGCAGAAAATAGATTCGAGCTCAGAAAAATCTACAAAAATGTCCATTGGAACAGGGAGATCGCCATCTTCAAATGAAAAATTATAGAAGACAAAATGATGCCAACATCATATCATTTAATAAAAAGATCCATATCTTCCTAAAAAAGCAGAAAATAGATCCGAGCTAAGTAAAATCTACAAAAATATCCGTTTGAGTAGAGAGATCACCATCTTCAACTGAATACGAGAAAACAAAATTATGCCAAAAATCATACCATTTAATAAAAAGATCCACTTCTTCCAGAAAATACAGAAAATAGCCCCTAGCTAAGTAAAATCCGCAAAAATATCCGTTTGAACAGGGAGTTCTCCATCTTCAACTGAAAAAAAGAAGACAAAATTAGGCTATTAAAAATCATATCATTTAATATAAAGATTCATATCTTACAGAAAATGTAGAAAATTGAATGGAGCTCAGAAAAATCCACAAAAATTTCCGTTGGAACCAGGATATTGCCATCTTCTTCTGAAATATAAGAGAAGACAAAATTAGGCCAAAAAATCAAATGATTTAATAAAAAGAGACATATCTTCCAAAAATGTAGAAAATAGCCTCGAGTTCAGAAAAATCCGCAAAAATGTCCGTTGGAATCAGGAGATCGCCATCTTCAGCTAAAAAATAAGTGAGGACAAAATTAAGCCCAAAAATCATATCATTTAATAAAAAGATACATATCTTCCATAAAATGTAGAAAAATAGGTTCGACCTCAGAAAAATCCGCAAAAATGTCTGTTGGAATTGGGAGATGGCCATCTTCATCTCTAAATAAATAAGAGAAGCCAAAATTGGGCCATAAAAATCATATCATTTAATAAAATGATCCAATTACACCATAAAATGTAAAAAAAATAGCACGTACCTCAGAAAAATCTACAAAAATTTGAGTTTGAACCGGGAGATGGCCATATTCAGCTGAAAAATAAGAGAAGACGAAATTAGGCTATAAAAATCATATCATTTACTAAACAATTCATAACTTACAGGAAATGTAGAAAATAACCCAGAGCTAAGAAAAATCCGCTTAATTGTCCGTTGGAACTGGGAGATTGTCATTTTCAACTGAAAAAAATAGAAGACAAAATTAGGCAAAATAATAATATCATTTAATAAAAAGGTCAATATCTTCCAGAAAATGTAGAAAAATTGCCACAAACTAAGAAAAATCAGCAAAATTGTCCGTTGGAACTGGTAGATCACCACCTTCAATTGAAAATAAAGGAAGAAAAATGTAGACTATAAAAATCATATCATTTAATAAAAATATACATATCTTCCTTAAAATGTAGAAAATAGCACGGAGCTCAGAAAAATCAGCAAAAAATGTCCGTTCGAACCAGGAGATCACCACCTTCAAGTGAAAAATAAAAGAAGACAATATTAGGCCAAAAATCCTATCATTTAATATGATGGTCAATATTTTCCAGAAAATTTCGAAAATAGCTCATAGCTCAGAAAAATTCGTAGAAATGTCCGTTGAAGCCGGGAGATCGCCCTTTTCAACTTAAAAAAAATAAGAGAAGACAAAATTAGGCTAAAAATTATAACGTTTAGTATAAAGATCTAAATATTAGATAAAATGTTGAAAATAGCCCGGAGCTCAATAAAATCCGCATAAATGTCCATTGGAACTGAGAGATCGCCATCTTCAACTGAAAAAAGAGAAAACAAAATTAGGCCAAAAATCATCATATTTAATACAAAGATATATATTGTCCAGAAAACGTAGAAAAATAGCGCCAAGCTAAGAAAAATCTGCAAAATTTGCATTGGAACCGATAGATCGCCATCTTTAATTAAAAAAATAAGAGAAGAGAAACGTAGGCTATAAAAATCATATCATTTAATAAAATGATCCATATCTTCCATAAAATGTTGAAAATATAACCAAACTTATAAAAATATGCAAAAATGTTTGTTGGAACTGGGAGATCGCCTTCTTCAATTAAAAAAATAAGAGAAGACAAACTTAGGCCAAAAATCATATAATTTCATAAAAAGATCTATATCTTCAAAATAGCCATGAGGTCAGAATAATCTGCAAAAATGTCTTTTAGAACTGGGAGATTGCCATCTTCAACTTAAAAAATAAGAGAAGCCAAAATTAAGCAAAAAATATTATATCATTTAATAAAAAGATCCATAACTTTCTGAAAATGTAGAAAAATAACACCGTTCTAAAAAATCTGCAAAAATGTCAGTTGGAATCGGGAGAGTGCCATCTTGTACTGAAAAATAATAGAAGACAAAATTAGGTTATAAAATTCATATCTATAATATAAAGATTCATATCTTAAAGAAAATGTAGAAAATAGGCCGTAGCTCAAAAGAAGGGTTATTTTGTACCGACCCCCTATGTTTTTCTCCACAATTAGTATCACCCCCCATGGTTTCAATTATTAGTAAGACCCCCCTGCCATAGGGGGTGATACTAATTATGGAGAAAACACAGGGGGGTGATACTAATTGTGGAGAAAAACTTGTCGTGCCATATGGGGTCTTACTAATAATTGAAACCATAGGGGGCGATACTAATTATGGAGAAAACACAGGGGTCAGTACTAAATAACTCTCAAAAGAATCCCAAAAAATGTCCGTTGAAATCGAGAGATCGCCATCTTTAACTGAAAAATAAGGAAGACAAATTAGGCCAAAAATCATATCATTTAATAAAAGGATTTATATCTTCTAGAAAATTTGGAAAATTGCCTCGAGGTCGGAAAAATCCGCAAAAATGTCCGTTGGAGCAGGGAGATCACCATCTTCAACTGAAAAATAAGCGAAGACAAACTTAGTCTACAAAAATCATATCATTTAATAAAAAGATCCATATCTGCAATGAACTTTTGAAAATAGCTCTGAGCAGATGTCCGTTGGAACCATGAGAACGACATCTTCAACTGAAAAATAAGAGAAGATAAATTTAGGCTTAAAATAGCATATCATTTAATATAAATATTCATATCTTACATAAAATTAGAATAGTACGGAGTTCAGAAAATCCTAAAAATGTCTGTTGGAACAGGGAGAATGCCATCTTCAACTAAAAATTAGAGAAGACAAAATTAGGCCAAAAAGATATCATTTAATAAAAATATTCATATCTTCCACAAAATGGAGAAAATAGCTCCGGACTCAAAAAAAATACGCAAGAATGATCGTTTAAATCCAGAGATGGCCCTCTTAGCTAAAAAAACAGAAGACAAAAATAGGCTGTAAAAACCATATCATTTAATAAAAATGTCCATATCTTACAGAAAATGCAGAAAATAGTCCGGAGCTCAGAAAAATCCGCTCAAATGTTCGTTGGAACTGGGAGATCGACACCTTCAACTGGAAAAGAGAAGACGAAATTAGGCCAAATACTCATATTATTTAATAAAAAGGTACATATCTTCCAGAAAATGTAGAAAAATTGCTCCAAACTAAGAAAAATTAGCAAAAATGTCCATTGGAAATGGTAGATTACCATCTTTACCTGAAAAAATAAGAGTAGACAAATATAGGTTATAAAAATCATTCCATTTAATAAAAAGATACATATCTTCCATAAAATGTCAAAAATAGCACCGAGCTCAGAAAAATCAGCAAAAATGTCAATTGAAACTGGGAGATCGCCATCTTCAATTGAAAAATAAGAGAAGACAAACTTAGGCCAAAAATCATATACTTTAATAAAAAGATCCATACCTGCCAAAAAATTTAGAAAATAGCCCCGAGGTCAGAAAAATACGCAAAAATTTCCGTTTGAACCCTGAGATGGCCATCTTCAGAAGACAAAATTAGGCTGTAAAACCATATCATTTAATAAAAAGGTCAATATCTTACAGAAAATGTTGAAAATAGTCCAAAGCTCAGAAAAATCCGCAAAATGTCTGTTGGAACTAGGATATTGCCATCTTCAACTTAAAAAGAGAAGACAAAATTAGGCCAAATAATCTTATCATTTAGTAGAAAGGTCCATATCTTCTAGAAAATGTAGAAAAATTGCCCCATTCTAAGAAAAATTAGCAAAAATGTCTGTTGGAAACGGTAGACCGCCATCTTCAACTGAAAAATTAAGAGAAGACAAATGTAGGCTACAAAAATCATATCATTTAATAAAAAGAGACATATCTTTCATAAAATGTAGAAAATAGCACCGAGCTTAGAAAAATCGACAAAAATATCTGTTGGAACCGGGAGATCGCTATCTTCAATTGAAAAATGAGTGAAGACAAACTAAGGCCAGAAATCTTATAATCTAATGAAAAGATCCATATCTTCCAGAAAATTTACAAAATAGCCTTGAGGTCAGAATAATCCGCAAAAAAATGTCTGTTAGAACCCAAAGATCTCCATCTTTAACATAAAAATAAGAGAAGACAAATTTAGGCCAAAAAATTATATCATTTAATAAAAAGATCCATAACTTTTCGATAATGTAGAAAAATAATACTGATCTCAGAAAAATCTGTAAAAATGTCAGTTGGAATCGGGAGATTGCCATCTTCAACCGAAAAATATGAGAAGACAAAATTATGTTATAAAAATCATATCTATAATATAAAGATTCATATCTTAAAGAAAATGTAGAAAATAGCCCGTAACTCAGAAAAATCCCAAAAAAATGTCCGTTGGAATCGAGAGATCGCCATCTTTAACTGAAAAATAAGGAAGACAAATTAGGCCAAAAATTATATCATTTAGTAAAAATATTTATATCTTCTAGAAAATTTGGAAAATAGCCTCAAGGTCAGAAAAATCCGCAAAAATGTCTGTTGGAACCGGGAGATCGACATCTTCAACTGAAAAATTAGAGAAGACAAATTTAGGCTTAAAAAGCATATCATTTAATATAAATATTCATATCTTACAGAAAATTTAGAAAATAGACCGGCGTTTAGGAAAATCCCTAAAAATGTCCGTTGGAACCGGGAGAACGCCATCTTTAACTAAAAAATTAGAGAAGACAAAATTAGGCCAAAATGTTCATATCTTCCACAAAATGCAGAAAATAGCCCCGAACTCAAAAAAATTCGCAAGAATGTTCGTTTGAACCCGGAGATGGCCCCCTTCAACTAAAAAAAAGAAGAAAAAATTAGGCTTTAAAACCATATCATTTAATAAAAAGGTCCATATCTTACAGAAAATGCAGAAAATAGTCCGGAGCTCAGAAAAATCCACTCAAATGTTTGTTGGAACAGGGAGATCGACATCTTCAACTGAAAAAGAGAAGACAAAATTAGGCCAAATACTCATATTATTTAATAAAAAGTTACATATCTTCCAGAAAATGTAGAAAATTGCTTCAAACTAAGAAAATTCAGCAAAAATGTCCATTGGAAACGGTAGATTGCCATCTTCAATTAAAAATAAGAGAAGAAAAACGTAGATTATAAAAATCATTTCATTTAATAAAAAGATACTTATCTTCATAAAATGTCAAAAATAGCACCGAGCTCAGAAAAATCAGCAAAAATGTCTATTGGAACTGGGAGATTGCCATCTTCAATTAAAAAAATAAAGACAAGACAAACTTAGGCCAAAAATCATATAATTTAATAAAAAGATCCATATCTTCCAAAAAATTTAGAAAATAGCCCATTGGTCAGAAAAATAAGCAAAAATGTCGTTTGAACCCGGAGATGGCCATTTTCAGAAGACAAAATTAGGCTGTAAAATCTTATCATTTAGTAGAAAGGTCCATATCTTCCAGAAAATGTAGAAAAATTGCCTCATTAAATGTCCGTTGGAAAAGGTAGACCGCCATCTTCCACTGAAAAATTAAGAGAAGACAAATGTCGGCTATAAAAATCATTTCATTTAATAAAAAGAGACATATCTTACATAAAATGTAGAAAATAGCACCGATCTTAGAAAAATCGGCAAACATATCTGTTTGAACCGGGAGATCGCCATCTTCAACTAAAAATAAGTAAAGACAAACTTAGGCCAAAAATCATATAATCTAATAAAAAGATCCATATCTTCCAGAAAATTTAGAAAATAGCACCGAGGTCAGAAATTGCAAAAAAATGTCTGTTAGAACCGGGAGATCTCCATCTTCAACATAAAAATAAGAGAAGACAAATTTATGCCAAAAAATTATTTCATTTAATAAAAAGATCCATAACTTTCCGAAAAAATGTCCATTGGAATAGGAAGATCGACATCTTTAATTTAAAAATAAGAGAAGACAAAATTAAGTTATGAAAAGAATATCATTAAATATAAAGATTCATATTTTAATGAAAATATAGAAAATAGTCTGCAGCTCAGAAAAATCCCTTAAAATGTTCGTTGGAACATAAAGATCGCCATCTTCAATAAAAATATAAGAGAAGATAATATTAGGCCAAAAATCATATCATTTAATAAGAAGATCAATATCATCCAAAAATTTAGAAAATATCCCCTAGGTCAGATAAATCCGCAAAAACGTTCGTTGGAGCTGAGAGATTGCCATCTTTAAATGAAAAATAAGAGAAGACAAACTTAGTCTATAAAAATCATTTCATTTGATAAAACGATCCATATCTTCAACGAACATTTTACAATAGTTTCGAGCTGAGAAAAATCCCCAAAAATGTCCGGTGGAACCAGGATATCGACATCATCAACTAAAAATATGAGAAGACAAAATTAGGTTAAAAATCATATCATTTAATATAAATATTCGTATCTTCCAGAAAATTTAGATAATAGTCCGAAGCTCAGAAAAACACCTAAAATGTCCGTTGGAACCGGGAGATCGCTATCTTTAACTGAAAAATAAAAGCAGACAAAATTAAGCCAAAATGAAACCATTTAATAAAAAGATTCATATCTTCCAGAAAATACAGAAAATAGCCATGTACTTAGAAATATAAGATAAAATGTCCGCTTGAACCCGGGGATGGCCATCTTCAATTTAAAAAATAGAAGACAAAATTAGGCAGTAAAAACCATATCATTTAATAAAAAGGTTCATATCTTACAAAAATATAGAAAAATAGTCCATAGCTCAGAAAAATCCGCTCAAATGTCTGTTGAAATTGGGAGTTCGCCATTTTCAACTGAAAAAACGAGAAGACAAAATTTGGCCAAATAATCATAATATTTAATAGAAAGGTCCATATCTTCCAGAAAATATAGAAAAATTGTCCCTAGCTAAGAAAAATCATCAAAAACGTCTGTTGGAAACGGTAGATCGCCACCTTGAACTGACAAAAATAAGAGAAGAAAAACGTAGGCTATAAAAATCATATCATTTAATAAAAAGATACATATCTTTCATAAAATGTAGGAAATAGCACCGAGCTAAGAAAAACCAACAAAACTGTTTGTTGGAATCGGGAGATCGCCGTTTTCAATTGAAAAATAAGAGAAGATAAAATTAGGCCAAAACTCATATCATTTAATAAGAAGATCAATATCACCCAATTTAGAAAATATCCTCGTGGTCAGATAAATCCACAAAAATGTCCGTTGGAACTGGTAGATCGCCATCTTCAAATGAAAAATAAAAGAATACAAAATTAGGTCAAAAAATCATAACATTTAATAAAAGATACGTTACTTTTCGAAAATGTAGAAAAATAGCCCCGAGCTCAGAAAAATCTGCAAAAAGGTCCGTTGGAACTTGGAGATTGCCATTTTCAACTGAAAAAATAAGAGAAGATAAAATTATGCTTTAAAAACATATCATTTAATATAAAGATCCATTTCTTACAGAAAATGTAGAAAATAGTTAGGCGCTAAAAAATCCATACAAATGTTCGTTGGAACTGAGAAATCGCCTTATTCAACTGAAAAAAGAAAGAAAAAATTTGGCCCAAAAATCATAACATTTAATTAAAAGATACATATTTTCTAGAAAATGTAGAAAAACAGCCCAAGGTTTTGAAAAATCAACAAAAATATGCATTGGAACCGGTAGATCGCCCTCTTCAACTTAAAACAATAAGAGAAGAGAAACGTAGGCTATAAAAATTATATCATTTAATAAAAAGATCCTTATCTTCCATAAAATGTAGAAAATAGCACCAAGCTCATAAAAATTGGCAAAAATGTCCGTTGGAACGGGGAGATCGCCATCTTCAATTAAAAATAAGAGAAGAAAACTTATGCCAAGAATCATATAATTTAATAACAAGATTCATATCTTCAAGAAAATTTATAAAATAGCCCCGAGGTTAGAATAATCCGCAAAAATGTCTGTTAGGATATGGAGATTGCCATATTCAACTTAAAAATAAGAGAAGACAAAATTAGACCAAAAATATATCGTTTAATAAATAGATCCATAACTTCCTGAAAATGTAGGAAAATAGCACTGATATTAGAAAAATCCGCAAAAATGACTGTTGGTATCGGGAGATTTCCATCTTCAACTAAAAATTAGAGAAGACAAAATTAGGTTATAAAAATCAAATCATTAATATTGAGATTCATATCGTGCAGAAAATGTAGAAAATAGCTCGAAGCTCAGTAAAGTCTGGAAAAATGTTCGTTGGAACCGGGAGATCGCCATCTTCAACTGTAAAATGAGAGAAGACAAAATTAGGCCAAAAATCATATTATTAATAAAAAGATGTATAACGTTTAGAGAGTTTAGAAAATAGCAGCTCAGAAAAATCAGCAAAAATGTTTATTGGAACCGGGAGATCGCCAACTTTAACTGATAAATAAGAGAAGAAAAAATTAGGCTAAAAATTCTATCATTAAATAAAAATATCCATTTCTTCTAGAGAGTTTAGAAAATAGCCCTGAGATCAGAGAAATCCACAAAATAATCCGTTAGAATCGAAAGATCGCCATCTTCAACTAAAAAATCAGAGAAGATAAAATTAGGCATAAAAATGATATCAATTTAATTTAAATATTCATATCTTACTGAAAATTTAGAAATACCTTAAATCTCAGAAAATCCCTTAAAATGTCTGTTGGAATTGGGAGATCGCCATCTTCAACGAAAATAATAAGAGATAGGACAAAAAAATCATATCATTTTAAAAAAGATTTATACCTTCCCAAAAATGTATAAAAATTGCCCCGTGTTCTAAAAAATCCGCAAAAATATTTGTTGGACCCGGGAGATCGTCATATTCAACTGAGAAATAAGAGAAGACAAAATTAGGATATAAAAATCATGGCATTTAATATAAATATCCATATCTTACAGAAAATGTAAAAAATAGCCCGTAGCTCAAAAAAATCCATACAAATGTCTGTTGGAACCGAGAGATGTCCATATTCAAATAACAAAAGAGAAGATAAAATTTGGCCAAAAAATCATAACATTTAATAAAATGATACATTATTTTCAAAAAATATAGAAAAATATCCCCAAGCTAAGAAAATCCACAAAAATGTACATTGGAACCATTAGATTGCCATCTTCAAATGAATACGAGAAGACAAACTGAGGATATAAAAATCATATCATTTAATAAAAAATACAGATCTTCCAAAAATGTAGAATATAGCTCGGAGGTCAGAATAATTCGTAAAAATGTTTGTTGGAACCAGGAGATCGCCAACATCAATTGAAAAAAAATAAGAGAAGGCAAAATTAGGACAAAAAATCATATCATTTAATAAAAAGACCCATAACTTCTCGAAAATGTAGAAAAATAGTCCCAAGCTCAGAAAAATCCCTAAAATTATCTGTTGGAACCAAGTGATCGTCGTCTTCAACTGAAAAATAAGAGAAGACAAAATTAGGCTAAAAATCGTATCATTTAATAAATTTGTCTATGTCTTCAATAAAATGTACAAAATAGTATCGAGCACATAAAAACCTGCATAAATGTCCATTGTAACCGGGAGGTCGTCATCTTCAACTGAAAAATAATAAAAGACAAAATTAGGGTGCAAAAATCATATCACTTAATGAAAAGATTCATATCTTCAATTAAATGTTGAAAATAGTCTCGATATTATAAAAATCCGTCAAAATGTCCGTTAGAACTGAGAGATTGCCATTTTAACCTGAAAAATAAGAGAACACAAATTTAGGCTTTAAAAAGATTTATTTCATCAATAAAATGTAGAAAATAGGTCCGATGTCAAAAAATCTGCAAAAATATCCGTTGAAATCGAAAGATCGCCATCTTCAACAGAAAAATAAGAGAAGACAAAAGTTTTATCAAAATCATATTATTTAATAAAAAGATTAGTATTATACAAAAATGTAGAAAATAGCTCGGAGCTTAGAAAAATACACAAAAATGTTCGTTGGAACCAGGAGATTGCCATCTTCAACAGAAAATAATAGAAGACAAAATTAGGCCAAAAAATCATATCATTTAATAAAATGACCATTTCTTTCATAAAATGTAGGAAAATAGCCACGAACTCAAAAAACAGCAAAAATGTCCTTTGGAACCAGGAGATCGCCATATTCAACTGAAAAAAAATAAGGGAAGACACAATTAGGCTATAAAAATCATATCAATTAATATAAGGATTCATATCTGAGAGAATGAAGAAATATCCCGGCGCTCAGAAAAATCCGCTCAAATATTTTTTGGAACCGGGAGATCACCATCTTCAACTAAAAAAATAAAATACAAAATTAGGCCAAAATCTTATTATTTAATAAAAAGATCCATATCTTCCAAAAATGTTGAAAAATAGCCCCAAGTTAGGAGAAATCGCAAAAATGTTTGTTCGAATTGATAGATCGACATCTCCATCTGAAAAATAAGAGAAGACAATCGTAGGATATAAAAATCATATCATTTAATAAAAAATACATATCTTCCATAAAATGTAGAAAATAGCACCGAGTTAAGAAAAATCCGCAAAAATGTCCGTTGGAACCAGGAGATCACCATCTTCAACTTAAAAATAAGAGAAGACAAAATTAGGCCAATATTCATATAATTTATTAAGAAAATATATATCTTCCAGAAAATTAGGCAACGAAAATCATATCCTTTAATAAAAGATTGATATCTTCAATTAAATGTAGAAAATAGTCTCGAGGTCAGTAAATTCCGCAAAAATGTCCGTTGGAACCGGGATATCGCCATGTACAATTGAAAAATAAGAGAAGACAAATTTAGGCTATAAAAATATCATTTAATAAAAAGTTACATTAAGTCAATAAACTGTAGAAAAAAGCATCGAGCGTAAAAAATCCGCAAAAATATCCGTTGGAATCAGAAGATCGCCATCTTCAATTGGAAAATAAGAGAATACAAAATTAGGCCAAAATATCATATCATGTAATAAAATGATCCATATCTTCCAAAAAATGTGGAAAATAGGCCGGACCTCAGAAAAATCTGCAAAAATGTCGCCATCTTCAACTAGAATATAAGAGAAGACCAAATTAGGCCAAAAAATCATATCATTTAATAAAAATATCGACATATTCAATTGGAAAAATAAGAGAAGACAAATTTAGGCTACAAAAATCATATCAATTAATAAAAAGATTCATATCGTTGATAAAATGTAGAAAGTAGCCCCATGCTTAGAAAATGATATATATCTTACTAGTTGAAGATGGTCCTAGTTACAATGGACATTTTTGGCCTAATTTTGTCTTCTCTGATATCATTTAATAAAACGATCTATATCTTCCAAAAATATGGTAAATAGCCCAGACCTCAAATTAATTCGCAAAAAGGTCCGTTGGAACCGGGAATCGACATCTTCAACCGGAATATTAGAAAAGACAAATTAAGACCAAAAACTCCTATCATTTAATAAAAACATCGCATCATCAACTGGAAAATAAGAGAAGAAAAAAATTAGGCAACAAAAATAATATCAATTAATATAAAAATTCTTATGTTCCAGAAAATATATAAAATAGCCCCCAGCTCAGAAAAATACGCAAAATTTCCTTTGAAACAGAGAGATCCCCATCTTCAACTTGAAAAATAAGAGAAGACAAAATTAGGCTATAAAAATCATATCAGTTAATGTAAAGATTCATATCTTACAGAAAATGTAGAAAATAGCCATGAGTTGAGAAAAATCCGTAAAAATGTCTGTTGGAACCGGGAGGTCACCATCTTCATCTGAAAAATAAGAGAAGACAAAATTACGCTTTAAAATCATATCATTTAATATAAATATCCATATCATGCAGAAAATGTAGAAAATAGCCCGGAGCATAGAGAAATTTGCAAAAAATGTCCGTTGGAAATGTGAGATCGTTGTATTCAACTTAAAAATAAGATAAGACAAACTTAGTCTACAAAATCATATCGTTTAATAAAAAGATCCTTATCTTCAATAAACTGTAAAAAATAGTTCCGAGCTTAGAAAAATCGGTGAAAATGGCTGTTGGAACCGGAAGATCGCCATCTTCAACTGAAAAATAAGAGAAAACAAAATTATGTTAACAATCATATCATTTAATAAAAATATATATAACTTTCCAAAAATATAGAAAAACAGCCCCGAGCTCAGAAAAATCTGCCAAAATGTCTGTTGGAATTGGGAGATCGCCATTTTCAATTGAAAAAAAATAAGAGAAGACAAAATTAGGCTATGAAAATCATATCATTTAATATAAAGAACCATATTTTATAGAAAATGTACAAAATAGCTCGTAGCTCAAAAAATCGCACAAATGCCCTTTTGAACTGAGATATTGACATCTTCAACTGAAAAAAGAAAAGAGAAAATTCGGCCAAAAAATCATAACATTGTTGTGAAGGGTTAAGGGATAGGAAACCCATAGCCTCATATATATATTATTTAATGTGGGTGGATACCCAATAGGCCCATTGGACCCTATTCATAACACTTCCCTTTATCCAACAATCGGTGTATACTCAACATATGAATACTGCATGATCCATAGTTCTTATGAGTATCATAAGGGGTGGATACTTCCAGATCCTAAGTTAGGGATAACTGCCTCGTTAAAACCTTTAGCTATGGAAAATGCAGTGGGAAAAACCAATAGCCAAGGAAAAAGAGTACAGTTCTCTATAACTTCCTCTATTAGTGGAAGTATTTAGGGGTGGATACTTCTGGATCCAGAGTCAAGGAGATGCCTCGTTAAAACCTTTAGCTATGAAAAACACAGTGGGAAAAAACCAATAGCCAAGAAAAAAGAGTACAACATTCATTTGGCTCCCCATGATCTATACAAGCTGTAGGCTTGCTGATCTCTTAGGTAACTATACGTCAATCTCTTACAATATTCTGGAAATAAGTACAAAGTACAAGACATCGCTCATCTATACAAGTATCGCTCATCTATACACGTAGCATTCATATATGGTAGCTACTAAATCTGAGGGAGCTCTTCTGAGGAGGAGTGGTCTGCAGACTCGGTAGGTAGCTCCACGTCTCTGACCCAGTCGTCACTGTGTCTACGAGGTACTGTAGGACCTGGCTCTGTATACTCATGATTTGCTTCTTGGATGATGAGCCTCTCAGGATGGTGGGATTGGTGTTGCCTAGGAAGGATGCTTTGCTGGTCTCCAGAAGTTGGTCGTTTCTTTGTTGTAGTCATCGCGATGATCTGTAACATGTATCTGTAAATAAATTTAACATGTAGGATGATCCTTGACCTTTAGAGGTAACGTATAAGCTACATATCTTTGGTTCAGTGGTGTGCTGCATGCGCTGCACTGTATCTGGCTACCAGATTTACTGCTAATGCTCTCTAGAGTCGCGTGTAGTTGGCCAAATAAAGGAGTGTACCAAAAACACTCAAGTAAGGCACTTCAGGACCTAGGATATCCTTGCCCTCTTCCAGCGAACCGAAGGAGACTAAATGTGCATTCATACAACCGGTAGGTGTATTAGTGGATTGCAATTGTCCATGTTTCTTTATCAACTTCGGGTGTATGAAGTTTAATGTCACATGGTATTCATCTTCGGGATGATGATTTCATCTTCTGGATGATAATGCATCTTCGGTATGATGTTTTCATCTTCTGGATGATTATTCATCTTCAGGATGATAATTCATCTTCTGGATGTCGTGTCATCTTCTGGATGATATTTCATCTTCTGGATGATGGTGTCATCTTCAGGATGATAGTTTCATCTTATGGATGATAATTCATCTTCTGGATGATGGTGTCATCTTCAGGATGATAATTTCATAGGATAGATGTCCCAAAAATCTATCCATGCAAATAAGGAGGAAATCCGTAAGGATATGTTGTCACATCATCGATAGCAACATAGCCCAAAATTTCCTTTGCCAATCGCATGGTTTTCGTAACCATGACCAAGGAGCATGATGCATTAGTTTATATAATTTTGTAAGTGAGTCAAGCTCATCTTACTTAATTACTTCCTGATTTCGGCAAAATAAACCTCTAAGCTATAGCGTATTGCTTATATCATACAATTTTATTTATTTATGTTTATGTTCACAATACTCGGTTAGCCCAGAGGTTTGATATCTTTTGATATCGGGACTTCAAGTCCAAAACTTCACATTTCATAAGTGAGTCCAGCTCAACTTATTATTGCCTCGTTCCACATTATTGGCCAATCTCATGTTTGCTTCAGGAAACGAAGTGTGGTACGATATTTATCATTTAAATGGCAAAATGAAATGTGAGTAATTGTCGACAAGTGTATTTTTTATCCAAACACCTCCCCCCTGTACGTATGTTATTCAATAATATTTTAATTTATTCCAGATTCATCTCTTCTAGAGGTTCTGGAAAGGGAGAGGATATGGAGATAAGCTCACTTTTCGTGGTGGTATTGCTTTAGGGTCTCCATGAGTTATTCTTGTTTTGGAGCCTCGTGGTATGTCATCTAATCCATTGAGGACATCCACTTCTGCTACTGGTGGATTGCATCCATTATATTTGGTATGTCAATCATAGCTGGATTTTTAGCAGCAGGGATGTGTGAATTTGACAATATTTATATTGTCAGTAACTATGTCTGATAACTGTTTAACAGTTTCCTAAGTGTGGATCTTCAGGATCTCATCACAATTTAATGATAATCAGATCATAGGTACTAATGTTTGAAATGGTCAAATTGTGCTTCATGCTTATGGATGATTATAATATTTCTGTTGAACCTTACACTGGGAAATTAAAGATTTCTGAATGTGAAAGATCTTCAGGATCTCATCGAATCTTTAAAGGAGGGTCCATCAATGCACATCTTAAGAGAAGTGAATTTAAATGCTTCCCCTGTCTGGAGTGCATTTTGATGGGTTTTAATGATGATATGGGGATGTGTACACATCATGTCACAATCTATAAGATGTGCTCTAAACTCTTCCCCCATTAGGGGTTCTCGAAAACTATTTATATGATATAATCATGCTCATATAAATAGGTTCTAAGGAGGCGTTTTGATAGTTTGCATTGTAATTGCATGTTCCTGTGTAGTCACCTACAACTGGATTTTTAATGGATAAGTAATCCGTTTAAATCACTTAAATGATTTATTTATATAACCCATTTTGGATGTGAACATAAACTTCAGGGTGTTCGACATTATTCCGATTGTAAATATTATTTGATTTCCCAGTGTTATCCAATGTTCCCGCCATTTATTAATGTGATAACCTGTTAAAAGATTGACCATGGTTGGATAATAGGTTTGATAATGACCATTTTTAGAGGATGTATGAATGAGTACTCTTAAGTACATCATCAGCCCTATGTAGGGAGTGGATAAGTCCACTTTTATCCCTCAAATACTCTCAAGAGACCTAAAGGTCTTATTATGTTAATGATGATAGTAACTATATCATCTTAAATTCTTTTGAGGAAGTGAAGAGAGTCAATGTCAAAGTGAATGGAGATGATCTCGTAATCATTTTTCCTTTTGAATGGGACGATGAAAGTTTCACCCTTTTTGAAGAAACTTTGGGTTCATCAGATTTATAGGATTGGTTAATGATGTCTTGCATCATCAATCCAGGGTGACATCGTTCCAAAGTTGGTCGATTTTGGACACTTCTGGTGTTCCAAATTAATTCCTATTTTCGAATTTATATGGGACTTTTGAAAGTCCATTAAAATGCTCAAGTTAATTGTGTTCGGTAATAGGTGAACTGTGTTCTAAATGTGAAGGATTACATCTTCACATTGACTATTATGTGGATCATAATGGGACAAAGCTATCATTGATTTCTTGAATCATTAATTAGGGATTTCGTTTTGACAAATATCCATCGAAACTTGGTAAGTTTCTTTTATTGATTTTTGAGAGTATTGGGTATCCTCATATAGAGTTTTCAGGTTTGCAAAGCATGAATCTCAAGTAAACGTCCAAAAAAGTTTTCAATTGGACTATTATTAGGGTTAAATGTTTTTGATAGCATAAGTCTGCAACTATACTCATTAAGAATTATTTTATGTCAACAGATTAAATTTGTTTTCAAAGTTTAGTTGTCCTCAGGGAGTAGCTAGATATACACAAGGTCAATTGACTTTCGTCGTTTAGACTAGGTTTGTATATATTTTTATATGGCATAAGTTAATGCTACATTTATGTTGCAAAAGCTTTATATGTCTTATCAAAACTTCTGGTCTGATATTGGTTTTTCATTGTTTACTCCATGTCGAGGTATATCATATCTTCCATTTCTCATTTTATTCAGGACTTTCCATGTTTTCAGTCTTCCTTATTGTCATTTATAAGGAAGAATGAATATTAGTCTTACTAAGTAGACATATACAAGAGAAATGAGTTAGTTTCTATATTTCCACTTTTCTAATTTATGAGAGACTTTCAAAAGTCTATTCTGAATGCTCAAGTATGGTCTCCAGGCCATTTTTATAGAGTCATTCAAGTGTTATATGGATAGAGAATCATGCTCAAAGGGAAATAGATACGTGGCTACAAAATTTATAATTTCTCACTTATCTATTAAGCCACGACTTCTGGCGTATGCTTAAAATTAAAGCTAGATTCAAGAATTATACCTTGTATAGTGAAATTATTCTAAAAGAGTTTAGCGGTGTTATGACATCTGCCGGTGTCAATATTGGTTTATAAAGACCATATATCTGAGAGATCTATTAACCGCAAAATGTGTGTCTCTAAAAAGATCGCATAATTGATTTTCGCATAATCCATCGTATTTGGTAATTTTTATTTTATTTGAGTAAAAGGTGTTGACTTTTGATTTGATTTGAACTTCATGTTCAATTTGTCTAAGTAGTATGATATTAAACTTTTTGAAATTATGATTGGTTTGTTGTCATAAAATATTGTCATATCATGAGCATGAGCATAAGCATTGAATGAGCATATAAGTGTGCAATATGTAACATTTAATGATGTATCATGCACAAACTATAAATCTTGTAAGCTAAAAAGGTATGCTCAATAAAATAGTTGAAAGAAACTAAATTATCCATGCAAACGATAATCAAGCATGTGAGCTAAAAATGTATGCTCAGTTAACATGAATTGAAACATATAAGATGTATACACATGTTATTTATATTGATCGGACTATTTTGACCGGGCCTGAACGGGCCGGGTCTACTACGGCCTTGGAGCCCCGGCCCAAGGATCCTACGGGCGGGCCGCACTTCTCCCCCCCAATACGAAGGCCCAAAAAGATTACCCACTTTCATAGTGGATGAAATGATGGCCCAACTTAACAGCCATCATTTTAGCCATCATGGCTCGTAAGACATGGCAACCATCTTCATGGCCATAACTTGCCAATAATGGTCCGACATAAATGGCCATCTAGCCATCAAGGCTCGACTTCATGGCCAGACTTAATGGTCATCACTCCCCCGCCATTATGGCCCGCCAATTATGGCAACCGCAATGCCCATTATTCCAGCCTTCATGGCAATCACTCATGGCCATGACTCCACCTTCATGGCGTCATCAAGTGGGCGCAATTAGAGGGGGTCAACACTTCCCCATTTGCACGACCCCATGAATGGTGGCCATGATGTCACGTCATGGCACATTATGAGCATGATTCGTCTATATGAGGAGGGGGCGGGCGTCATTTGAAGGGGGCCGGTTCTTTGCGATCTACAACCATGGTATCGTATACTATCACTATGACTCCTTCTTCCACCTATAATATTCTTCCTCCAAAGCTCGGCCGGAGGACTCGGGTATCGGTCTCTCCGCGAGCCATACTCGATCCCACCGAGCTCCTACAAAGATCCGTTCTGACTTAGGCATCGGAGGGGAATTGGTCGGAACCAAGGTCCGACCCCCCTGACGAGCTCTATCGTCTATTCAGGTCCAGGAGATCCTATGGCACCGAGGCTACCCCTCCGCGCCATCACAGCTGGAGCCGAGTTCCCTCGTCCCCGAGGCCGAGTGCATCCACCCGAGCCGAGGCTTCCCCTCGGCTCCACGCCGGCCGCGCATCAAGCGAGGCGACCGAGGCTCCCCCTCGTCATCCGACCGACCGAGGCCGAGCGCACCCATCCGAGCCGAGGCTTCCCCTCAGCTCCGCGTCGGTCGCGCGTCAAGCCAAGGCGCCGAGGCTTCCCCTCGTCGTCCGACTGTCCGAGGCCGAGCACCTCACACTGGGCAGAGGCTTCCCCTCAGCCCCCCAGAGGCCGAGGATCCAGACCCGGCCCAGCTGACGTGCTCTGCGTCGACTACATCTCCGATTCGCATCGCGACTACACGCGCTCGACGCACCCAAGGGACTCTAACCGGCCCCTTGACCACGTTGACCGGGCAGTCCACGGTCAACGATACTGTAGTGAGAAAACACTCTGAAACATCTGGCGCCGTCTGTGGGAACGAGTCGACATCCACGACGTCATCCACATCAGGAATGATTCGTTCCGCTTATTAAAATCTTGAAGTGCCAATCCCCGGGCGGTGAAGGTCGATCCGCTCCCGTGGATCTGGCTTCCCCCCGAGTCAGATCGTCGCCATCGCCTTCGGCCCCGAGGCAAGCCGTATCGACCATTGACATCTTCATGTTCAGCAATCTCTACGAAGCCATTAGCCTGGCCAAAAACATGTCGAGAACATTTGCACGTGTTGTGTGGGGCCGAAAGAATTCGACATTCAATTAACCCGAGAATTGGGCGATTGCTAATTTGGTAGAGCATTAAAGTCTCCATTAAGAATCATAACTGATTCCTGTGAAAGTTATCCCTTGCCTCCCTTGGTTTGGCAAATTTGGTAGGGCCTTCAACCCACCAGCATGCTATTGAACAAGACTGTCATGGTGCTCAGGGGGTCGATTTCATTCTGAAGTTAGCTCTGAGGAACGTTCGTTGCCGAGTACTTAGAGCTCCGCCTAAACTCCGAGCTCCGAGTTCGAGCTACGTCAACTTTTCATAAGACCGCCATAGATCACCGGAGCCCGATCAGAGCCTCCATACCTCAGCTGATCTTGCCTCTCAGAACGATGACCCGACGGTCGGATTTCAAAATCCATCGTCATTCTCAGGTATTCTCATCACTTGAGATTTAGAAATGAAGCGTCTTGCATCTTATCCTTATCCATCTTCTGACCATCCTCTTCCCATTGCTTTCGCTTGTGTCCCGAGCTCAACCGACCTCCCCAATGGGGCTAACTCGATGATGTCCTAGAGGAAGATGGCAAACTAACTCCCTAAAGTCGAGATCGAAGCCAACCACTCGTCAGAGTTCGACACTCGTCAGAGCTCGATACTCGTCGAGGGCCTGTCAGAACTCTCGCATCGCCGCCGAGGAATGGTCGAGGATCACATCAACTCAGAACGCCGATCGGCTTCTCCGAGATCCCAATCGAGGCATCCCACGTCGAGGCCCCTCCGGCGAAGCTGCTGGACCCGCCTCCTGTCACCTCCCCTTCCACGGTCCTTTGTCCCACCACTGGCGTCTAGATCGCAACCGTGATCCGAGCATGGGCCAGGCCCTCACAAGCTCGACACAAGTTGCCAATGTCCTGACCAAGATCAAACTGGCCAGCGGGCAGAAGGACGGGCCACGGGTCCTTGACCTCGTGGGCAGGATCAAGAAATGGGTCAAGGAGAGCGAACGGAACGAGAGGTGAATTTTCGATCTGCACTGTTGACCCCGGATCCATAGCATCGACCCCGTCTCTGACTCCAAAATCGAAAGAAGGCAGCTTCCACAGGGTCACCTGCCGACAGATCTCGATCCGAGCTCACTAGAATCGAACGAAGCGGCCTCGACACGATGAAGCTCGCAAAGTGTCGATCTGACCCCAATGGCGTCGATCAAAGCTTCCTCAGCTACTAAATCTCGTCGGAGCTCGATTGTGCCCCCAGGTGTTGATCGAAGCAGCATCGGCATGATGAAACTCGCCATGGGTTGATCCAGACTCGATCGAGCTCGCCCGCCCTCCGTCCGATGCAGCATAAGCTCGGGTCCCCATCCAAACGTGACAGGACCGCCGCTTCGCGCCATGTAAAGAGCGCCTCCGCTGGCAACCGCATGACCCTCCAGCGACCAGTGCTGAGGGGTCACGGGAAGGAGGAGCCTGCGGATTTTGACAAAGCTGGCGGTGCTCGGCATCTTCCTCGCGTGGCAGATCCGGCATCCGAACCAGGATGCCATCCGGCTGTGGGCTCCTTCCATCACCTATGAGCTCTGGATCGCCGTCTCCTAGATCCCCAATCGATCGCAGGAACGAAGAGGCCGAGGAGCACGCAGATTCCTCCCCCAGCGCCGGCGGTGGGCTCATGCTCCCGACCATGACCGGCCGTCGAGGTGAAGAGAGGGTTGAGGAAGCTTGCGAGCTTTAATGCTGGAGACGTTGGCAGGTGGGGCTTGATGATGGATTTTGCTGCGAATGGAGATCAGACCCCCTACATATTCAACTACACTATGGTTGAGGTGTTCTGTCAATTGGTCTCCATCAATTACAATGGCCGTCATTTCACAATGCTCTGCCACCAAACAAAAGTTTGCCTATATTTTTATCCAACCATTCAAAAAAATGATGAAAGATAAAAAATCCCTTTCTCTGCAAGTTTGCTTCCGTCCCTTTCTTTTGACAGGGGGAGACAACCCAAGGGTCCGTGCCAAGCGTGCTGGTGGACCATGGTGGAGATGCGGGGGCGTTGAGGCGTCAGCTAGGCATGCCAAGATGCCGACGGGGGCAACCGATCTGAGTTGTCCAAAGCTTGATGGTACGCCCCCTGCGGCTCACAAGGGTTCAATCAGGTCCAACAGGACCGTCCTTGGATCAGAAGAGGAACAACGAAGCCCCATCCGGGACAAACGAAGCAGAGAAGCTGATCCGAACACGGCTCCGATCCAAGCTCTGGGGCATCGACCCAAGCTGTCAGATGAATCAAATCCGAGCATCCACGGCTCTACGCCGAGCGTCAGGGCCTTGGGCCGAGCACCTGAGACTGTGCTCTGCGTCGAACAAGCTGATCTCTGAGCTCGGTGCCCTCAAGCTGCACTGCCAAACATTCGATCACACCGGTCGTACCGAGCGTAGCAGGGCAAGCGACCATGTCGTACCAAGCTCAAGACACATCAAGCATCTCCTTACAGTCCAAAGCAGTGCCTTCAACTTTCGATCGGAGCTCATCCCACAGCGACAGGCATTGCCCAACCAGCGGCCTCTCGGCCTCCATGTCGCCAACAACGTCATTGATCATCTTCATCAGCGAGTGGACCGCCTCTAAGTCGGTCCAGGATGCCATCCATCTGACCATCTCCCCCAGTTCTCTCATGCTCGGTTTCTCGATGCCGGCCATCTTGTACGAATCATCGGACGTGGCTAATTGTATCGACTGAGCGGACCAGACGATATCATCAAGTATTTGAAATATTGAAACGACATCGGTCGACGACGGCTCGAAGCAGGGTGAAGCAATCAGATTCTTGAGGCTGGAACTTGGGAAAGATGTTTCGGACCTGGGTGTTTGTGTTGAGGAGATTGACGAGCTTGCAGCAATTGTCACCGACGATGGAGAACAGAGAGACCTGCTTGACGAAATCCTTGATGAGACTCCAAACTCCCTGCAGCTGGCAGTAAAGGTTCACCATTCAATGGTTCTGACTCTCCAAATTCTGCAACGCCGTCGACTTGAACTTGTCGACGATGATCCCTGTGCAGTGGTGGATGCCGCTACTGCAGATTTCCGTCGACGTCTCCCAAAGGGACTCTTCGGCATACGTCGACGGCACGCGCCCAGATGCGAGCACGGCACGCCAGAACACAGTAGTGCCATTTGGGAGATTTACGGTGAACCAATACATCAGAGGACGACGACTGAGGACGAGGCTTCCATCCGTCGGAGGCCATCTGATACAAGAGGACGTCGATGCAGCCACGGGCTGCCGTGGTGTCCACAAGCGCTGTAGGCCGACCCAGCAAAAAGGTCAAACTGTCCTCTTTCCCCTTGCTAATTAATTGTGTGCTATCGGACAACTACAAGAGCTTCCCTAACAATTCTCCTCCCTTAAACTTCTTGCGAGATGGTGACAAAAAGCCGCATCCTCATGTCTCAACAAATGCCTCACAAAAGCTTGTAGATAAGGTTGCCATGTCCGTGACAACACCGTATCACACGACGACCGCCATTGTGGCCTCGGCCAACCTGATGGAGAGGCGCAAGGAGTGCATCTAGATCCGGGGACGGGCCAGGATGATGCGGGGCTACAAGTGGTTTGGCAACGCTGCCAAGGAGAATGAGATCTCGACCAAGTTCAGACAAGAGACAACACCAATGACCCTCGCAAGCGTCGGGCTTAGCCCCGATTCGGCCTTCATCGATGGCCCTACCACCATCTCTGGCCATTGTCTCGAGGTCTGTCATGCCAACACAGTGATGCCATCGCCAAACATATTGGCTGGGCCCCCAACACTATGCCACCCCTGTCGAGCTACCTTGGACGTGCCACCGAATGGACAAAAGCTGGAGCCGGAGCTGGAGCTGGAGCTGGAGCTGGAGCTGAAGTTAGAAATGGAACTGGAGCTGTGTCTAGATGAGGCCGACCCATCCAAGAGGAGGCCGACCAGTCCGGCCAGACGAGTCGGACCACCCTTCCAAGATTCCGAGCCACCTTGTCTCAAAGTCATCCTCATCTTGGCCAAGCCGATCTGGCCGGAGCACCCCCGTCCAAGTTCAAGCACCCAGATCGCTCCTCCGACCGTGCTATTGGGTCCCCGCTTGTCGAACAACTCCTGCATCCACCGAGCTGGACGAAGCAGTGGCAGAGCACCACCATGGAATCTTCGAAAGGCTTCACAAGGTCTTCACCCTTTTCGTCGGCCATAAGTCGAGGGGCAACTCCCTTCGCAACCGAACGAACAGATCGGTCAAAGGGCTGGGGGCAACCCCCCAGCAGGCCGATCACTCCTACGTCGGCCATAAGTCGAGGGACAACTCCCTTCGCAACCGAACGAACAGATCGATCAAAGGGCTGGGGGCAACCCCCCAGCAGGCCGATCACTCCTTCGTCGACCGTAAGCCGAGGGGCAACTCCCCTCGCCACCGAGCGGATCTCCTTCACCGGCCGTAAGCCGAGGGGCAACTCCCCTCGCCACCGAGTGGATCTCCATCGCCGGCCGTAAGCCGAGGGGCAACTCCCCTCGCCACCGAGCGGATCTCCTTCGTCGGCCGTAAGCCGAGGGGCAACTCCCCTCGCCACCGAGCGGATCTCCTTCGCCAGCCGTAAGCCGAGGGGTAACTCACCTCACCACCGAGCGGATCTCCTTCGTCGGCCATAAGCCGAGGGGCAACTCCCCTCGCCACCGAACGAATCTCCTTCATCGGCCGTAAGCCGAGGGGCAACTCACCTCGCCACCGAACAAATCGTAACAACTTATTGTCACTAGTCGGCTCAGCAAGCCGGACCGATTTTACAAAAGGAGCATCTTCTCCCCCCTTATACTACATCTCCCGACCTCCACCTTAACAATGGTGGAGCTCAGAAGATGGGGGCAATTGATCGGACTATTTTGACCGGGCCTGAACGGGCCGGGTCTACTACGGCCTTGGAGCCCCGGCCCAAGGATCCTACGGGCGGGCCGCACGTCTCCCCCCAATACGAAGGCCCAAAAAGATTACCCACTTTCATAGTGGATGAAATGATGGCCCAACTTAACGGCCATCATTTTAGCCATCATGGCTCGTAAGACATGGCAACCATCTTCATGGCCATAACTTGCCAATACTGGTCCGACTTAAATGGCCATCTAGCCATCAAGGCTCGACTTCATGGCCAGACTTAATGGCCATCACTCCCCCGCCATTATGGCCCGCCAATTATGGCAACCGCAATGCCCATTATTCCAGCCTTCATGGCAATCACTCATGGCCATGACTCCACCTTCATGGTGTCATCAAGTGGGCGCAATTAGAGGGGGTCAACACTTCCCCATTTGCACGACCCCATGAATGGCGGCCATGATGTCACGTCATGGCACATTATGAGCATGATTCGTCTATATGAGGAGGGGGCGGGCGTCATTTGAAGGGGGCCGGTTCTTTGCGATCTACAACCATGGTATCGTATACTATCACTATGACTCCTTCTTCCACCTATAATATTCTTCCTCCAAAGCTCGGCCGGAGGACTCGAGTATCGGTCTCTCCGCGAGCCATACTCGATCCCACCGAGCTCCTACAAAGATCCGTTCTGACTTAGGCATCGGAGGGGAATTGGTCGGAACCAAGGTCCGACCCCCTGACGAGCTCTATCATCTATTCAGGTCCAGGAGATCCTATGGCGCCGAGGCTACCCCTCCGTGCCATCACAGCTGGAGCCGAGTTCCCTCGTCCCCGAGGCCGAGTGCATCCACCCGAGCCGAGGCTTCCCCTCGGCTCCACACCGGCCGCGCATCAAGCGAGGCGACCGAGGCTCCCCCTCGTCGTCCGACCGACCGAGGCCGAGCCCACCCATCCGAGCCGAGGCTTCCCCTCAGCTCCGTGTCGGTCGTGCGTCAAGCCAAGGCGCCGAGGCTTCCCCTCGTCGTCCGACTGTCCGAGGCCGAGCACCTCACACCGGGCAGAGGCTTCCACTCAGCCCCCCAGAGGCCGAGGATCCAGACCTGGCCCAGCTGACGTGCTCTGCGTCGACTACATCTCCGATTCGCGTCGCGACTACACGCGCTCGACGCACCCAAGGGACTCTAACCGGCCCCTTGACTACGTTGACCGGGCAGTCCACGGTCAACGATACTGTAGTGAGAAAACACTCTGAAACATATATGTTGCAGGCATTCAAATAATTTCATCGCAGATATATAGTTATGGTACAGGTATTAAAAATATAGCATAGAGATTTTAGCATGCTAAATGAAATGTGCATCACAGAACATAGGATATGCATCATGCATATATAGTTTTCATTACAGGCATGTAGTTATGCAACATGCATTCAAAAGATTTAATCGCAGATATATAACTATGCTACGGGCATTTAAAGTTTTCATCACATGTATGTAGTTATGCAACAAGCATTCAAAAGATTTATGCTACGGGCATTTAAAATTTTCATCACATATATGCTTCAGGCATATAATGGTAAAAGAGAGAATTAGTTATATGTCCCGAAAAGCCCCATATAAAATTTAGGATTCCCCGTCATACATGGCCGTCCAAAGACCCTAATTAGGGTTTGGGTTAGTTTTCGCGTGATTAGTGCGGTGACGAGCGTTACGGCCGTGAATGGTGTGCGAGGACGCGACGGTGGCCTTCAGGGCCGCAAAAAACCATTGGCTAGGATTTTGGGTGCGGGGGGACATGGTCGTTAGGGCTGCGAAGCCCCCTCTCTTTACCGGTGGTGATCGGATTTGTGGGGGGCCGCAGCCAGCAGAGCTGTGAGCCCCCTTTACCGGTGTTTATCGAAACATGGGACATGAAGGCGCAGGGGTTTTGCCCAGCCGTGAGGGCCGGCCCCCCACTTCTGATGGAGAAGAAGGGCGTGGTGGGAGACGTTGTCTTCGGGGCAGCGTGCCCCCTGCGGCGAGCAAGTCGGTGCAGGGGGCGCCGCCTTCGGGGCAGTGGAGCCCCTTGCGAGCGGGTGGAAGGCGTATAATGCAAAAAGTCTCAAATAAATAAAGAGAAATGATATAAGCCAGCTTGTTAAGGTACATCTAGGAATTATCCTTTAGACCTCTCATCTCATGAGGGTTTTGGGGCTTCCTCACAGTGATTTACTACTATTATTACTACAAATTAATATTGTAACACATGGATCCTAAACATGAGACTACTTGTTTGTATAAACAAGCAGGCACCAAAAGAATTTTACAGCATTAATACAATTAAATAATTAATTCGCGTGTTGCACATGCAAGACAAGCGACGTAGATTGTTGCATCGTTGGGCAACTTGTAACACAAGAGTCTATCAAACAACATCTGCTTATTAAAATATCGGTGAAAAAATGAGGAGTCCCTCCGTATATTGAGAAAATATCTCCATCATCTTAAAAATCCGATTTTTGTTACAAAATCCAATTTTTATTTTTGTAATCAATGTTTTTGTCATAAAAATTTGATTTTTATTTTGTAAAACATCGATTTTTGTCCAAGATTTAACAGATCTAAACATATTTTACGAAAAAATAGGTTTAGATCTAGTTTTTGTGTGATTACCTCTAGATCCGTCCTCCAGATCTAGCAACGTTCGATGAAAGATGCCCGAAAAATCCGCGTCGTCTTACGAAGCGTTGCATTGAGAAAAAAATCATCAGAGCTTCTGCGGGCCACCTCCCTCTCACGAGCCGTCGTCTTTTCCACGAGCAGTCGTGCTGATAACGGGTTGTGAAGGGTTAAGGGCTAGGAAACCCCTAGCCTCATATACATATTATTCAATGTGGGTGGATACCCAATAGGCCCATTAGACCCTATTTATAACAAACATTTAATAAAAGGATCCATGTTTTCTAGAAAATATAAAAAAATAGCCCCAACTTAAGAAAAATCTGCAAAAATGTGCATTGGAACCGGTAGATCGCCGTCTTCAACAGAAAAAATTAGAGAAGAGAAACGTATGCTACAAAAATCATATCATTTAATAAAAGATCCATATCTTCCATAAAATGTAGAAAATAGCACAGAGCTCATAAAAATCGGTAAAAATGTCTGTTGGAATCGGGAGATCGCCCTCTTCAATTGAAAAATACAAGAAGACAAACTTAAGCAAAAATCATATAATTTAATAATAAGATTCATATCTTATAGAAAATTTAGAAACTAGCCCCGATGTAAAATTAATCCGTAAAAATGTCCTTTGGAATCGGGAGATCACCATGTTCAACTTAAAAAATAAGAGAAGACAAACTTCGGTTATAAAAATGATATCATTTAATAAAAAGATCCATATCGTCCAGAAAATGTAGAAATTAGACTCGAGCTCAGAAAAATACGCATAAAACATCTGTTGGAACAGGGAGATCACCATCTCCAACTGAAAAATAAGAGAAAACAAAATTATACCAAAAATCATAATAAAAAATTCAGCTAAGTAAAATCCGCAAAAATGTCCGTTGGAATAGGGAGGTCACCATCTTCAACTTAAAAAAAGAGAATACAAAATTGTGCCAAAAAATCATATCATTTAATAAAAAGATACACATCTTCCAGAAAATATAGAGCTAAGTAAAATCCGCAAAAGTATCTGTTTGAACCGGGAGATCACCATCTTCAACTGAAAAATAAGAGAAGACAAAATTAGGCTATAAAAATCATAACATTTAATATAAAGATTCATATCTAACAAAAAATATAGAATATATAGAGTGGAGATCAGAAAATATGAAAAATGTCCGTTGGAACCGGGAGATCGCCATCTTCAACAGAAAAATATGAGAAGAAAAATTAGGCCAAAAATCATATCATTTAATAAAAACATCCATATCTTCCAGAAAATTTAGAAAATAGCCACGATGTCAGAAAAATCTACAAAAATGTCCCTTGGAATTGGGAGGTCGCCATCTTCAACTGAAAAATAAGAGAAAACAAACTTAGTCTTTAAAATCATATCATTTGATAAAAGATCCATATCTTCAATGAACTTTCGTAAATAGTTCCGAGCTGAAAAAAATTCAAAAAATGTCTGTTGGAACCGAAAGATCGTCATCTTCGACTGAAAAATAAGAGAAGACAAACTTAGGCTAAAAATCTTATCATTTAATATAAAGATTCATTTCTTGAAGAAAATTTAGAAAATAGCCTGGATATCAGAAAATCCCTAAAATTGATCGTTGGAACTGGAGATCGCCATCTTCAACGAAAAATAAGAGACGGCCAATTATTCCAAAAAATCATATCATTTAATTACAAGATCTATAACTTCCTGAAAATGTAGAAAATAGCACCGATCTCAGAAAAATCCGAAAAAATGTCCGCTGGAATCGGGAGATCGCCATCTTCAACTTAAAAAAAATAAGAGAACACAAAATTAGGCTATAAAAATCATATCATTTAATATAAAGATTCATATCATACAGAAAATAGCTCGGAGCTCAGAAAAATCCGTAAAAATGTTAGTTGGAAAGACCGCCATCTTCAAGTGAAAAATAAGAGAGACAAAATTAGGCCAAAAATCATTCATTTAATGATAAGATCCATTTCTTCCAGAAAATTTAGAAAATAGCCCCGAGGTCAGATAAATCCATTAAACTGTCCGTTGGAATCGGGAGATCGCCATCTTCAACTGAAAAATAAGAGAAGACAAACTTAGTCTATAAAAAATCAAATCATTAATTCAAAGATCTATATCTTCAATGAACTTTTGAAAGTAGTTTCGAGCTAATAAAAATCTGCAAAAATGTCTGCTGGAACCAGGAGATCGACATCTTCAACTAAAAAAATAAGAGAAGACAAAATTGGGGTAAAAAATCATAGCATTTAATATAAAGATTCATATCTTTTAGAAAATTTAGAAAATAGCCCGAAGCTTAGAAAAATCCCTTAAAATGTCTTTTGGAACCGGGCGGTCGCCATCTTCAACGAAAAAAATAAGAAACGGCCAAATTTGTCCAAAAATTATATCATTTAATATAAAGATCCATAACTTCTCAAAAATGTATAAAAATAGACCCGAGCTCTAAAAATCCGCAAAAAAATGCCCGTTGGACTTGGAAGATCGTCATTTTCAACTGAAAAATAAGAGAAAACAGAAATTAGATAATAAAAATAATATCAATTAATATAAATATTCATATCTTACAGAAAATGTCGAAAATAGCGCAGAGCTAAGAAAAGTCCACACAAATGTCTGTTGGAACTGGAAGATCGCCATTTTCAACTTAAAAATAAGAGAAAAAAAAATTAGGCCATGTAATAAATAGATTCATAACTTCTAAAAAATGTAGAAAAATAATATCGTGCTCGAAAAAATCCTAACAAATGTCCGTTGGAACCGGGAGATAATCATTTTCCATTGAAAAAAAGAGAAGACAAAATTAGGCGAAAAAATCATATCATTTAATAAAAAGATACATATCTTAAATAAAATTTAGAAAATATCTTTTAGCACAGAAAAATTCGCAAAAAATGTCTATTGGAACAGGGAGATCGCCATCTTCAGCTAAAAATAAGAGAAGACAAAATTAGGCCAAAATGATATTATGCAATAAAAAGTAACATATTTTCCAGAAAATTTAGAAAATAGACCCCAGATCAAAAAAATCAGCAAAAACGTCCGTTAGAACAGGGAGATCGCTATCTTCAAATGAAAAAACAATAAGAAACGACCAAATTAGTCCAAAAAATCATGTCATTTAATAAAAAGATACATAACTTCCCAAAAATGCATAAAAATAGACCCAAGCTCTGAATAATCCGCAAAAAATGTCCGTTGGACCGGGGAGATCACCATTTTCAAATGAAAAATAAGAGAAGAAAGAAATTAGGCAATAAAAATCATATCAATTAATATAAAGCGTGACGCTTCCGATAAACCTCGCCGCCGAAGATCACGAACATCAAGGCATGTCTTTCAATCGTCCGTGCTTCTAGCCGATCTCCGAGCAAGGCCCCGGTCTCCAAATATGTTATAATCGGGCTCATCCACGTTGGCTTCTGGTCGACGCATATCAGCTCACCTTCTTCAATACTTGGTGTCAGAAGGCTCTTGACGTAGATGGCCTTTCCTATTTCGGTCGAAGAAGAAGATGCCAACTTTGAGAGTGCATCAGCCCAGAGATTGTTTGATCATGGCTGATGCTGGATCTCCACACTTCTGAACTTTTGAAGCTTGGCACGGGGGCACTTTAGATAACGCTTCATTAGGTCCTCCCTAGCTTCAAGCTGCCTTGTATATGTTGGACGACAAGCCTCAAGTCGCTAATCAATAGCACATTTGTTGTCCCAAGTGCTCAGTAGAGTTTTGAGGGCGACCTCGTACTCCACCACATTGTTGGTCTCTGAAAAATTGAAGCAGAGTGCATACTCCAGCAAGCTCCCTTCGGGGATCTCTAGCACGTTGCCAGCTCTGTTCTCCGAGCCTGTGGCCTATCCATCTACGTGGATGATCCATCGCTCTCCCTCGGATCGGGGGATGTTGAGTGAGTGTCCTTGATGGCGGGCTTCTGTTGTTCCGTGCCCGGCTGAACATCAGGCAAAGGTCCAACAAGCTCTTCGACCGTGCATTCTGCCACGAAGTCCGCCAGTGCTCGACCCCTGATCATCGCCTTGGACTTGCAGACGATGTCAAACTCGCTAAGTTTGATGCTCCAATTCAGCATCCGGCCCGATCTCTCCAACCTCTTCAGATTCTTCTCGCGCGACGAGTTGGTGTAGACCAAGGTGGTATGCGCTTGGAAGTAGGGTCGGAGCTTCCTCACTGTCAGGGTTAAGCAGTAGGCAAACTTTTATATAGGGCTATATCAGGTTTCTGCCTCCCAGAGCACTCGGCTGGTATAGTAAACCAGCCTTTGGGTGCCTACATCTTCTTTAATTAGGACCGAGCTGACGGCCTCCTCTGTGGCGGCTAGATGAGGCCAAGACGCTCTCCTTCCTCCGGCTTCACGAACAACGATGTGATTTACAGATAAGCTTTCAGCTCGCCAAAGGCTTGGGTGCAAGAGTCGTCCCACTCGACTTTCTTCCTCGCCCATTTCTTCATACTGAGGGCCTTCCGCAAAAGAATGGGAGGAACCTCTTGGTGGACTTTGATAGGAATCTCCTCAGTGCGGCGATCTGCCCATTCACCCTTTGTAAGTCTCTGATCGTCCTCGGCTTACTCATGTTGATCAGGGCAGATATCTTGTCAGGGTTTGCCTCAATCCCTCGCTTGGTGATCATTACGCCTAGGAGAACGGCGCCCTGACCGACGGGGGCTTCTTCTCCGATGCAGGAGTTCTTCTTGTCTCGGGGTCTGTGACCTCCCGCACCGATGACTTTCAACAACAAGATTTGGCCTAGGAAAATTTCGTACTCCCTGGGCCGCCTCATAGGGACTCCTCAGCTCCTCTCTCAAAGCATCTCCCTCACGACGATGGTCTGCTGTCGTGGTCAAACAGCATCTTCCTCGTCGAGCTGCCTTTGTCGAGCGGAAACTTCCTATTCGAACGGGGAGAAGAGGTCCTGCCTCATATTCAGGGGTCTAGGGGAGCCTTCGGGCATAGGGGGCCCCACGGGTCTGGCGACGATCCAGTTTTCCATCATTTTGGTGAAGGCCACGAAGTTCGCATGGACATTGCGTACCGCGGCCTGTATGATAGATGTCGACCCCTCAATGGGCAGATCCAGGGGGGTCCTTCCGGGAGAACGAGGCTCCTCAGCCAAGGGCGACCTCAGAGTGTTATTGATTAGTTCCTCGAGTCGTCCCAGCTTTCTTGGAGGTGGCGATGGGATGACATCGGGTGACTTGCCATGGCAGGAATTGTTACGAGTATGTGCGGAGCCAGACATGAGTGTAACCCTTTGTTCCCACAGACGACGCCAATTGTTGCAGGTCAAATCTCCCTAATAATGAGATTTATACAAAGGGAATCAAGGGTATGGTGATTACATGTTAATTTGGTCTTAGTAGAGTATAAACTCTAGATTTCGCTCGAAGGTCGTCGATCGCTTGGAAGAGTGGCCGATCTTCTTGCACAACGAGCATCTCGTCAGAAAGGCTGGGTTGACTATCAACCTGTGGCCTCACCGATGGTAAATTCAGTAAGCACTTGTTGGGAGGAGGCAGGACATGCTGGCCGATCTTAATGTAGAGCGACCTAACGTGGCGAGCTTGCATGGAAGGCACAAATATGTGGATGATATCCAGCCTAATATGTAAATGAGATTTTTTTTATTTCTACCAACTAACCCCCTCGTTGATGGCTAGAGGGAGGTATTTAAAGTGGGGAGAGTCGGTTGATCACCGTCCAATCAGCTGTTGCTTCTGCTTAGCTGGGATCCAACCGGCGCTTTGCTGGAGTATAGGGATACGATGGGTCTGCAAGAGTGTCAGAGATATTTTAGCACCGCTTTAATCGGGCATTAATAGGGACACGACGGGCGGGCATTAATTGGAGGCGTAGGTGGCCCCACATCACTTGGTGAGAGATATTTATGGGCTACCTGGTCGTCGAGGGTTGCCCTTAGAGAGAGTCAAGCTTGCACCCGAGCTCGGCATCCCCAGCTTCCTCCGGTCGACCCTCCTGCCTAGGTCGTCAAAGCGAGTTTTGTCATGCCGATCGATCTCTATGCTTGGCTGGCGAGATTACCGCTTGACTAGTTGGGCAAGCCTCTCTCTCGATTTGTAGGGCGAGCTTGTCGATCAGCCGGGCGAGCGGTGAGCTTCTCATTTGGGTTCGCTCTTGTTCCGGCTAGCCTATTCGCTTGGGCTTCAACTATTTGGGCCTTCATTTTCTAGGCTGACCATCAGGTCGTAACAGTTGTAATATGCAAAGTTGTAATAAGGTTAGCTCCTTCGACCACTTTTTCTGCATGTTGTAAGCAAATGCTGTAATTGATAAATATTACAAATTTTTTGAAACATTGTGTAAACTTCTATTACAACATTTAGAAAAGGATGTATATAAAGATATTACAACTTTTAATAAACGTTTTGTAAACTTCTATTACAACTTTTAATAAAAGTTGTGTAAACTTTTATTACAACGTTAATAAAAGTTGTGTAAAGCAATATTACAACTTTCCTTAAAAGTTGTGTAAACTTATATTACAATGTTTATAAAAGATTGTGTAAACTTCTATTACAACTGGTTTACATAGTTGTTTAAAACTGTTTTATAACTTCTATAAAATGTTGTCTAACAGTTATTACAACTTCAATAAAACATTGCAGAAAATGTAAAAAATTAGAAAAATATGCGGCTACAGTTATTCCAAATCTCCCTGTAGTAGTTGTACACATCCTGATGAACACACACACACATAATATTATTCAAACCACATTCATTATTCATCGAGATAACACAGTTTTATTTCTTAATCTTTTTTCAAAAACTAAAGTGCCATAAATTTTTTACAAAATTTGCATATCGTTGCTAATATCATACATCAGTCAATTAACTACATATGACAAACCAGTATCGACATAGAGTTACAACAACACTCATGGCTGTGGTGGACACAACACTGTTCCTCTCAGTCATGCCCCTTCGTCGTCGACCGGCGGTGATGGACGGAGCACACGCTTCCTCTCCCTATCAGTAATCCCCCTTCATCATCGGCCTCCAAAACCCAGACGTAATCGTTCCCCATGGTGTACGCACGAGCCGTCATGCTTGATATAGACAAAGACCCGCTCAGACCCATGAAGAACGTCCGGTCTCTACAACCGTAAAATTAGTTTCTGTAGTGCAACAAACGTTTAATAAGTGTGTGTGTTTTGTGTGAAAACATTATAAAAATAATTAGAAAAAGAACATAAACCATAAAAAGTAGTTTTTATATATGTTGTCGCTACATATGATGTGCCATTCCTCCTTGCCTAACCCACATTCGCTGCCCGGGCTGCCCTTGCCCTCGCCTAACCCACATAATGATAATACTTCATGTGCAACTAGACGACTCTGCCCATAAAAAGAAAGCGATTGCTTTTTCAGAATCACATTGGTGTTTAGTAATACAACCTCTTCAGTCATGAAAATACTCACCACCATTCAAGTTTGGTGTGGGATCAATATGCAAATCAGTTGTGGATGTTAATTTTCAATGCAATCTATTGAAACTTAATTACCCCCAGGTCTATAAGCTAGTCCTTGTCATTAGAAAATGTGATGCATGTGTCTATGCATGTATGTGCATGTCTGTGCATGTGTGAGATAGAGAAAGATAGAGAGATTTACCTCTTAGCACAGTACAAAAGGTAAAGAACCAATAGACATATTTGTCATTAAGAGGAATGATACCAGCCCTTTTCCATCTGAAAGGAATTGGTGGACCCCATTCTTCATCATGTGGCCTTTTTGATAAATAGACAATCCCTGGACAGTAGACCTGCCAGAACTAATGGGAGATGCAAGTCCCAACATTGAGCCACCATGGATTGCATTCCATCACACCCGAGTAGTACCTTTGGATCACCAACACAACATTTTTTATTAGGGATTAAGCATATAGAAGTAACAGAAGTGAAAAGGGATAACTGGAAGGTGAATAGAAGTCTTTCAAATCTTAAAAAATAATAAACATAAAACAAAGAAATAAAGCAATTATCTAACCATATTGCATGTTTTATATACACAAGTCACATCAATTCACATCACAATTACAAACTTTTAAATAGCTAGTCGAAAGCTTTTTTTGTCGACAAATTATCATTTTCCAAGTATTTACTATCAATATTGCAAATTATGTGCATATGAGTCAGAGCATAACACATACAATCATCATTGTCACTTGTTCAACGCCCTTTTTCTTCCTTTTTTCAAAAACTTTTTTAAACAACGTTATTGCATTTAACTTATTCTCATGGGTCTTAAGGCCAGTAAAATATCACAGTGTTGCAAAGTTGATTAGTAGAAAATGATCAAGTCAGGGGAAAATAGTTTTAAAACAACAATTCAATATCTTCCATATGTGATTGCCCAATCTTGTTGAGATACCTTTGTTCTAATAATGGTTCCATCCTCTAGATGGAAACTAATAACAGATGATGAATCTTTTAAGAATTTTGTCCTGATTGAAGCAGCTTTGTATGAAAAGCCATTATATGTACTTTTCATGTAAAAACCAAAGAATAAATGAGACATGGCATACAATATCCTAGAAACATTAAAGCATCTATTTAAAATAGATTCCTAATTATATCACAAGTGATTCAGTACATTCATAGTCTGCCCAATAACAAGCGTGTGCTACACAAAATGTGCAAGCATGTTGTACAATTGGGCATCAGCTAGAAAATAGTGATGTCCCAAAACTTGCACTGCATATGAGAACTCGGTTATGCATGAAAGATCAATACATGGCATTCCAGAGCAATGGAAGAGCACTTTTTAAAGCATGAAAATTTATTAGCCTGGGAAAAATTGAGTGAAGGTTGTGCAGAAGTATAAATCACACCGAAAATTTTGTTACGCGACACCTATATCTTTTGAGGAAAGGAAAACACACATTTTACCACCAATTTTGCTAAAAAACATTCAGATAGGCTTCATAATATTTTTGGGATAAACAACTTGATGAAACTGAGAATGCAAATGCAAGAACTTCCCAAAATAACCAAGAAATTCACAAAGCAAAACAACAAATACTTGACCACAATCCTCCACAAGCCCGAAAACCCCATAAGAATCTGCAAGCTCGATCATATGATAAGGGCGCCCTGTATTGTCATCATGGTGTACTTAAATCTCTAATACATGAACCCAACAAATAAATCGAAAATTGAGTGAAGGTTGTGCAGAAGTGTAAATCACACCCCAAATTTAGTTATGCGACACCTTATATATTTTGAGAAAAGGAAAACACACACATTTTACCACCAATTTTGCTATAAAAACATTAAGATAGGCTTCATAATACTTTTGGGATCAATAACTTGATGAAACTGAGATTGCAAATGCAAGAAATTCCCAAAATAACCAAGCAATTCACAAAGCAAAACAACAAATACCTGCCACAATCCTCCACAAGCCCGAAAACCCCACAAGAATCTGCAAGCTCGATCCCGCGATAAGAGCGCCATGTATTGTCCTCATAGTGTACTCAAATCTCTAATACATCAACCCAACAAATAAATCGAAAATGATTTTAGAGATTAAAAACAGTATAAACACACTGAGAGATTTAAAATAAACCTCATATGGGTGAATAATGTAAACAAATCTGTGACTGAGAAATCAAAAGGGTCGGAAGATAAAGATAAACGACCCTCCGATCAATGTCGAAATTCGACAACCGAAATGGGTTTGAAGCAGCGTATTGATTCCAACAACAAACAGTAATGTTTGAATAACTTTTGCCTTCTCTTTCTGCAAAATTCAAACAAAATTCCAATCAAAACAATCAGAAACAGAGAGAAATCAACTAGAGAACCACATTTAACTAAAAATGTTAAACTAGAGAAACCCATTTATCTCGTAAAATGTGTCACGTAACGTAATTTATTGTTGTATATATTGATATAGAGCATGAGTAGGACTTCCAGCACTACTTTTTTTTGTCAAAAAAATAAGTTAAGAACGAAAGAAGTAATTAAAATAAACGAAAGTAGAGCATTAAAATTCTTCATGCTTGAAAAGAAAACAAGTCAACACAATATTGATCACGAATCTGATTCAAGTACATGTTAATTACGAATTTTCCAAAATCTAAATAGAAGCACATAATCGTTAGCCTCATGGCATCATCAACCACAATTGATGTCCTAATTTATAAGGATTCAGTTTGCTTAGGAAATTAAATCTTAAATTCATAAATCCTAGTATATATTACCAAATGGAATTTGTAACAGAAGTTAAGCCTCGCATGGGGTCTTTACGGTTATAAATATTCCTACAAAGCCAACGATCGTTGATAACATGCTCAATTTTTCATATAATCATGAACTTAAAAATGCCAACTTTTAAACCATGATGATAAGCAGATGAACAAATCAAAGAATTTAAAAAAATAAAATCTCAAATCTGATTCATTTCAAACCTACAATTCATAGTTGTGCAATTGAAAAATCAAAACTTTTTCAGCTCTTCCCCTTATTTATCACTGCCTTGCGCTAAGGAATATTTGAAAAAACAACTCCTTTCCGTGTTTTTCCCCACACACACAAAAGATCATCAAGCAAATTCGGCATTTAGGGTATGCTTCATCTGAATTTGGTGATATTGAAAGAAAATTCACTTCACTCAAGGAAATCAGGAAGAACAACTTTTGAAGAGAAAAGAAGGATATACATTTTTTCGTTGGAGAGCGGGGAGTCAAATCCATCAACAACGAAGTTGGACTTGGCAATAGGCCTCCATAATCAGCTTCATAGTGAGCAAAAGCTCGCCATGGCCCCCACCCCACGGCTGCAAAGCAACCGAGATGCGAGAGTTAGAACTCAAATGAGATCGATGAAACCCTAACCCAAAGTTTTTCCTCAGCAGATGATGCTTGAGCGACGATAACGGCAACGAAGAAGCAAGACCCTCGATCGATCGCGAGGGAAGACGATGAAAATTTATGGGTTTCGGCGATGGTGCATAACATAAGAGAGGCCACTGCGCTTTGAATCGCTCGAGCTATTGACGATCGCTTGAGGAGAGTGTGAGTGTTGACGTCGCTTGAGTAGAGCACATGAAGAGGTCTCCAGATGGGCTTAAGGGAGAGAAGATTGCGAGCTAGGGCTTGGGGGAGAGAGATCGTGAGCTAGGTCAAGTTGGGGCTAGGCGAGAGGGGAGAAAGAGAGGCGCAACACTTTGGATTAGGGCCAGCCTACTAGAGTAACTTGCTAGTGTTTTATTTTCCTCTATCATGATCTCAAAATTGTTGAAGCTGTCTTACGTTCGCACTTTCTCCCTCTCTTCCACATAGTCAAATTCCCTCTTTCTTTTGAATTAACGTTTGTAAATAGAAAAAAGGATTATTTGGAAAAAGCATTGACGACAAAGTACGGTGCATATCTTTTTATAATGTTGCTAACCTATGGATCTGTCAATTACGGGCCACAAGTAGCATTAGACAAATTTTTTTAACTCATGCACAAATGAACCCACTTTCTTCTTTTTAACCATTTCATATTACTTCTCATGACTATCAAAAAATGGCCCTGATAGAATTTTTTTCCTCAAACTTAATGTTCTAACCATATATTTTGGCCAAATAAAAAAATTGTTCATTAGCAATAGTTAATAGTTGTGGTGTCAAAATTAACTTTTACAACTATTCACGAAAAAAATTTGTAATAACCATTTTTTACAACTATCCACGAAAAAAGTTGTAATAAACATTTTTACAACTTTCAGAGAAAAATAGTTGTAGTGTCAAATTAACATTTACAACTATTCACGAAAAAAGTTGTAATAATCATTTTTTACAATTATCTACAAAAAAGTTGTAATAAACATTTTTACAACTTTCAGAGGAAAAAAGTTGTTGTGTCAAAATTAACATTTACAACTATTCACGAAAAAAGTTGTAATAACCATTTTTTACAACTATCCACGAAAAAAGTTGTAATAACCATTTTTTATAACTTTCAGAGAGAAAAAATTTGTGGTAAATATTTATTACAACTACCAAAATAAAAAGTTGTCATATAAAAGTTCTAAATGACTAGTTTTGTTGTAGTGTAGCTTCCATAAAATGTAGAAAATAGCACCGAGTTCAGAAAAATCAGCAAAAATATTAGTTGAAAATGGAAGATCGCCATCTTCAACTGAAAAATAAGAGAAGGAAAAATTAGGCCAAAAATCAAATCATTTAATAAAAAGATCCATATCTTCCAGAAAATTTAGAAAATAGCCCCGAGGTCACAATAATCCTCAAAAATGTTCGTTGGAACTAGGAGATCGACATCTTCAGCTAAAAAAAATAAGAAAAGACAAAATTTGACCAAAAATCATATCATTTAATTAAAAAAATTCATAACTTCCCGAAAATGTACAAAAATAGCCCCGAGCTCAGAAAAATCCGCAAAAATGGCCGTTGGAACAGGGAGATCTCCATCTTCTGCTGAAAAATAAGAGAAAACAAAATTATGCTGTAAAAATCATATCATTTAATATAAAGATCCATATCTTATAGATAATGTAGAAAATAGCCCGGAGTTCAAAAAAATCAGCACAAATGTAAATTGGAATCGGAAGATCGCTATCTTCAACTGAAAAAAGAGAAGACAAAATTGGGCCCAAAAAACATTTCATTTAATTAAAATTTCCATATCTTTAGGAAAGGTAGAAAAATAGTCCCAAACTAAAAAAAATCCGCAAAAATGTCTGTTGGAACGGGTAGATCGCTATCTTCAACTGAAAAAATAAGAGAAGACAAATGTAGGCTATAAAAATCATATCATTTAATAAAAAGATTATTATCTTTCATAAAATATAGAAAATAGCACCGAGCTCATAAAAATCCGCAAAAATGTCCGTTGGAAGCGGTAGATCGCTATCTTCAACTGAAATATAACAGAAGACAAAATTAGGACAAACATAATATCATTTAATAAAAAGATATATATATATATATATTCTAGAAAATTTAGAAAATAGCCCCGAGGACAGAATAGTATGCAAAAATTTCTATTGGAACTGAGAGATCGTCATCTTCAACCGAGAAATAAGAGAAGACAAAATTAGACCATAAAAATCATATCATTTAATATAAAGATCCATATCTCCCAGAATATGTATAAAATAGGCTGGTGCTCAGAAAAATCTGCAAAAAATGTTCGTTGGAACCGAGAGATCACCATCTTCAATTTAAAAAAATAAGAGAAGGCTAACGTAGGCTATAAAATCAAATTATTTAATAAAAAGTTCTATATCTTCCATAAAATGTAGAAAATAGCACGGAGCCAAAAATACGCAAAAATGTCAGTTGCAACCGGGTGATCGTCATCTTCAACTTAAAAAATAAGAGAAGACAAAATTAAGCTATAAAAATACCATCATTTAATAAAAAGATACATAACTTTTTGAAAATATAGAAAATAGCCCCGAGCTTAGAAAAATCCGCAAAAATGTTCGTTAGAATCGAGAGATTGCCACTTCAACTGAAAAAATTAGAGAAGAAAAAATTAGGTTAAAATATCATATTATTTAAAAAAGATCCATAACTTCCCGAAAATATAGAAAAATAGCATTGAGCTAAGAAAAAAAGGCAAAAATGCTCGTTGGAACCGAGAGATCACCATTTTCAACTGAATAATAAGAGAAGAAAAAATTGGGTTATAAAAATCATATTATTTAATATACAGAAAATGTAGAAAATACCTCGGAGCTCAGAAAAATCCAAAAAAAATGTCCGTTGGAACCGGAAGATCGCCATCTTCAACTAAAAAATAAAAGAAGACAAAATTAGATCAAAAATAATATCATTTCATAAAAAGATACATACCTTCCATAAATGTAGAAAATAGCACCGAGATCAAAAAATGTGCACAAATGTCCCTTGGAACCGACAGATCGCAAAATTCAACTGAAAAAAGAGATGGCAAAATTAGGCCAAAAAATCAAATCATTTAATAAAAAGATTCATATCTTCTAGGAAATGTACAAAAAAGCCCAAAGCCAAGAAAAATCCGCAAAAATGTCCACTGGAACATGGAGATCGCCATCTTGAACTGAAAAATATGTGAAGACAAAATTAGGCTATAAAAATCTTATCATTTAATGAGGTCCATATCTTTAATTAAATGAAGAAAATAGCCCGGAGCTCAGAAATTCGCAAAAATGTCCGTTGGGACCTGAAGATCGTCATCTTCAACTGAAAAATAAGAGAAGGAAAAATTTGGATATAAAAATCATATCATTTAATATAAAGTTTCTTATCCTTCAGAAAGTGAAGAAATGACAATGAGCTCCGAAAAATATGCAAAAATGTTCGTTGGAACTGGGAGATCACCATCGTCCACTGAAAAAAATAAGAGAAGACAAAATTAGGCCAAAATATCATATCATTTAATAAAATTATACATATCTTCCAAAAAAGTAGAAACTAGCCCAGAGCTCAAATAAATCCGCAAAAATGTCCGTTGGAACCCGGAGATCGCCATCTTCAGCTGGAATATAAGAGAAGACAAAATTAGGCCAAAAAATCATATCATTTAATAAAAAGACCGCCATCTTTAACTGGAAAATAAGAGAAGACAAATTTAGGCTATAAAAATCATATCAATTATAAAAAGATCCATATCTTTCATAAAATGTAGAAAATCACACCAAGATCAGAAAATGATATATACTAATCATATCGGTTGAAGATGGCGATATCCCGGTAACAAGGATTTTTTTTAAGATGAAGATGGCAATTTCCTGGTTTCGAATTTTGTCTTCTCTTAAATTTCAATTGAAGATGGCGATTTCTCGGTTCCAACAGACATTTGTGGCATAATTTTGTCTTCTCTGATATCATTTAATAAAACGATCCATATCTTACAGAAAATTTGGAAAATAGCCCGGAGTTCAAAAAATTCCGCAAAAATGTCCGTTGCAACTGGGAGATCGCCATCCTTAACCGGAATATAAGAGAGGACAAAATAAGACAAAAATCATATAATTTAATAAAAAGATCGCCATCATCAACAGGAAAAATAAGCGAAGACAAAATTAGGCAACAAAATCATATCAATTAATATAAAGATCCTTCTCTTCCAAAAATATAGAATATAGCCATGAGCTCAGGAAAATCCTCAAAAAATTCCATTGGAAACAGGATATCACCATCTTCAACTTAAAAATAAGAGAAGACAAACTTAGTCTATAAAAATCATATTATTTAATAAAATTAACCACATCTTCCATATATTGTAGAAAATATTCATGAGCTACGAAAAATCTGCAAAAATGTCTGTTAGAACTGGGAGTTTGCCATCTTCAAATAAAAAAAATAAGAGAAGGGAAAATTGGGCCAAAAATCATATCATATAATTAAAAGATCCATAACTTCCCGAAAATGTAGAAAAATAATTTCGAGCTCAGAAAAATCCGCAAAGATGTCCGTTGGAACTGGGAGATCGCCGTGTTCAATTTAAAAATAAGCGAAGACAAAATTATGCCACAAAATTCATATCATTTAAAAAAGATCCATATTTTCAATAAAATGTAAATAATAGTCCTGAGCTCTGAAAAATCCACAAAAATATCCGTCGGGAGATCGTCATCTTCAACTGAAAAATAAGAGAAGACTAAATTTGGCTATAAAATCATATCATTTAATCTAAATATCCATATCTTAAAGAAAATGTAGAAAATAGCCCGTAGCTAAGAATCTGCAAAAATGTTTGTTGAGACCGAATGATAGCCATCTTCAGCTGAAAAGTAAGAGAAACAAAATTAGGCCAAAAAATCATATCATTTAATAGAAAGATCCACACCTTTCAAAAATGTAGCCTCAAGGTCAGAAAAATCCGCAAAATTGTCCGTCCGAACCGAGAGATTGTCATTTTCAATTGAAAAATAAAAGAAGACAAACTTAGTCTATAAATATCATATCATTTAATTAAACGATCCATATCTTTAATAAATTATAGAAAATAGCCCCGAGCTGAGAAAAATCTGCAAAAATATTCGTTGGAACCGAGAGATTGCAATCTTCATCTGAAAAATAAGAGAAGACAATTTACGAAATAAAAATCATATCATTTAATTTAAAGATTAATATCATTAACTAAAAAATACGCAAAAATGTCTGTTGGAACCGAGAGATCGACATCTTCAACAGAAAAATAATAAAGACAAAATCAGGTCAAAAATCATATCTTTTAATAAAAAGATACATATCTTCCAGAAAATGTATAAATGAGCTCCGTGCTCAGAAAAATTTGCAAAAATGTCAGTTGGAACTGGGAGATGGTCATTTTTAACTAAAAAATAAGAGAAAACAAAATTAGGCAATAAAAATAATAGTGTTTAATAAAATGATCCATATCTTCAATAAAAGCTATAAAATAGCCCTGCGCTCAGAAAAATCCGCAAAAATTTTCGTTAGAATAGGGAGATCGCCATATTCGACTTAAAAATAAGATAAGACAAAATTAGGCTATAAAAATCATATCATTTAATATGAAGATACATATCTTCAATAAAATGTAGAAAATAGCTCGAAACATAGAAAATTCCGCAAAAAAGTCAGTTGGAACCGGGAGTTGCCATTTTCAATTGAAAAATAAGAGAAGACACAACTAGGCCAAAAAATCATATCATTTAATAAAACGATCTATATCTTCAAGAAAATGTGGAAATTAGAAGGGAGCTAAGAAAAATCCGAAAAATGGTTGAAATCGGGAGATCGCCATCTTCGACTGAAAAATTAGAGAAGCCAAAATTAGGCCCAAAAAATCTTCTCATTTACTAAAAAGATATATCTTTCACAAAGTGCAGAAAATAATCACGAGCTCATAAAAATCCATAAAAATGTCCGTTGTAACCAGGACATCATCATCTTCAAATTAAAAATAAGAGAATGCAAAATTAGGCTATAAAAATCATATCATTAAATATAAAGATTCATATCTTATGGAAAATTTAGAAAATGGCCCAAAGTTCAGGAAAATCATCAAAAATGTCTGGAACCGGGAGATCGTAATTTTCAACAGAAATATAAGAGAAGAAAGAATTAGGCCAAAAGCATATCATTTAATTATCTTCTAGAGAATGTAGAAAAATAGTCCCGAGCTAAGAAAAAGCTGCAAAAAAATCCGGCTAAACCGGGAGACCGCGATCTTCAATTAAAAAAATAAGAGAAGGCAAAATTATGCTATAAAAATCATATCATTTAATGAAAAGATCCATTTCTTACATGAAATGTACTTACATGAAATGTAGAAAATAACTCCAAGCTCAAAAAAATCTTTCAAACCGTTGGTACCTGGAGATCATTATCTTCAACTGAAAAAAGAGAAGAAAAAATTATCCCAAAAATCATATCATTTAATAAATCAATCCATTTCTTCCAGAAAATAGGCTCGTGGACAGAAGAATCCGCTAAACTGTCCGTTGGAACCATGAGATCGCCATTTTCAACTTAAAAAATAAGAGAAGACAAACGTGGTCTATGAAAATTATTTCATTTAATAAAATATCCGTAAAATGTCTGTTGGAACTGGGAGATCGCCATCTTCAACAAAAAAATAAGAGAAGACAAACTTAAGCTATAATAATCATACCATTTAATAAAAAGATCCATATCTCTAATAAAATATAGAAAATACCTCCGAGCTCAGAATAATTCCTAAAAAGTCTGTTGGAACCGGAAGATCGCCATATTCAACTAAAAAAATAATAGAAGACAAACGTAGGCTATAAAAATAATAAAAATCATCATTTATTTAAAAGATTCATAACCTCAATTAACTGTATAAAATAGCACTGAGCTCAGAAAAATCTGCAAAAATGTCCGTTGGAAACATGAGATTGCCATCTTCAACTGAAAAATAAGGGAAGTCAAACTTAGGCTTTAAAAATCATATCACTAAATAAAAAGAACCTTATTTTTTCTAAATATTATTCCTAAAGATGCATCAACTTGTGGTGAGAAAACACCCCGAAACATCTGGCACAGTCTGTGGGAATGAGTCAACACCTGCGTTGTCAACCACACCGACGATGACTTGTTCTAATAATCAAATTACATGATTCATTACCTGGAGCGATGCGGGCTAGGATCATCCTTTCAATCGAATTTTCGTTGGCCCTGCTCTCTCCAGCGTGATGCATCGCCTTCAACACCAAATTACAGGATGCCGTGTTGGGGGAGATCCCATATTCGCTCACCACGATAGCCAAATCCAGAAGCTCCCCTACCGAGTAGCTGGTTGGGAACCTAAAATAACCCTTGAAGTATCTCGAAATGGAAGCATTCTTGTCGAAGCTCGGTGATCTGCTAGTGGTTACGGCTATCAGTTCTGCTCTTTTGACCTCCATCGCATGGTCGACCAGCTGGAGGCCCTCAACGTCTCCATCCTTGCTACCGGTGATTAGGCCCTACCAAATCGACTCGAACTCTTACAGCCCCTCTGATCTCGCATCTTGGAACGAATCCATGCTCGATTTCAACGTGATCCCTATCGGAATCCACTTGACTTGGATTCCCACAGTGCCCACCATTCACTCCTTCTCTCTGAAGCTAAAGAGAAAGTGAGAGAATAGGTCAATGAAGAGTTCCATCATGCTGGCTTCTGATTTCTTTGTTTCTTTAAGGTCTGTGCTCATGGTTGCAGTGGATCTTGATGGTGCTCCAACATCAGCAAACACAAAGAGGGATACATGAGGGAGAAGAGAGGTTCGTATGGTAGGGGTGATCAAAGCTACGATGCTGCCTCCGATGCATCTTCTTGGGACCTCGAAAGATCATTCAGGGTTGAAGGCCACATTTGGTACATATAGTCATCGATGGACCAAATTGGTATGCCTCGGATCTCACCAGTGGCTGGCAACCAAATATGTTTTTTGCGGTTTCGGTATCGGAGAGGTCGCTGGCTACTTAACCGACATACTCAAAAAGCACCACCGCTCTGTGACCCCCTCTAGCGTTGCATCCCCGACAGCCTCTGCCTTCCATCGAGATCTAGGTATTGGACATCAGACCCTCCAACCGCAAGCTGTCACCTCTCCCGTCCTTCACCCTCGCCTTCATCACCATCCGCTAAACCCGACATCTCCACCAAAGAAGCAGGATGCCAACAGCCACAGGGTACCTCCAACTGAACCTTACAGAGGTGATAGCATCCAAGCTCGTCAAAAAAGGCCTGGGGGCAAGCGACGACATCGATGATGGCCTTTGGGAGGTCTTGTTGGGCCCATCCTCACACCCATCATCCAGATTCCCTCTGTGACTTTTTCCTTCAAGCCCTTTAATCATGACGGATCAGACGAAGCTGACAGGGACCCCATGCCCCCAATGCTTCCCAGAACGCTCCAGGTGCTTGAAGGCACCGTACGAAGCAGAAGGCAGTTTCTTTTGACCGCGATCAATGCATGTCATGTTCATAGGATTTTGACTACGGATCTTGTGGCCAGCAGGAAGATGAAGTCACCGCCATGATAGTTTAGATCTGGTATGAATTTTGTTCTCCCCACTCATCCCATCTCGGAGTTCTTGATGAATTCGGGGACGTCGGTCGGGGAGGGGAAGCTGATGGCAACCGTCCAAGTGAAGCTCGACAGCCGGCACTTGATCTACAGCCTTCTTGACACCACGCGGTCTCCCGTGCACACTGTCCTCCTCAAATTCAACCAACTTCACAGCTGCCCTCGTCAAAAAATGCTCCAGTGTCATCTCTCTATCATACATCTCCCTCCAAGTCTCGTCGACCTCAACCATCACTAGTCGCCATGCTACCATGCTTTAAGATCGTCGCCGGTGACGGACACCCTCCATCGGATCGACAATGTTCATTGATCTGAGTAATTTGAGGGAGAAGTCGAATAACTGACGAGTAATATCGGAGGTCACCGATGAGTACAACGCTATCATCTGAGACAATGTCATCTCTCTTCATCGGCATCTGTCTGTCGGTCACCGTGTTCCCCGTCCTCCCCCTTCATCGCCAACATCAAGCTCCTCAACACCCTGTCCGTGGGCGAATTCAATGATCGGAGTCCAAAGGAGAAGGGAACGGAGCCTAATTTCTCAGTGCTACGGACATCTGCTGTGGTTGGAGAGCCAAAGTTGGTCCCCATATGGTGGTGGAATGCGATCGCAATTTGAAGATCAAGCTGATTGAGATTATCCACCTCCACCATCTATACCATCATGTGCCTGGAACGTGATTTCTCCAAGCGGGTCGACGAGCGATCAACCCAGGGGCGTGCTTGCGTCCTGTCTTCAGAGCTGTCATCTCGAAGCTCGAGGTGCCGGACTTAGGGAGATGCCGAGCCCAAGGGCTTCATGCCAAGCTGTCGATTCCAGCAAGCTCTTTCCAGTCCAAATACAAGAAACGATGGGAGCCACCTTAGATTGGTCATCCCACACCACGCGGTATGAACATTGCCCTCGGCTCCACTTTCTAGAAGAAGAGTAGGCCAAGGCTGCACGCATCAGAGACGTGCATCCAGACAGAATTCTAGTGATTGTTGAGAAAGCCGATTTCCTCTGAGAATTCGTGAGGAGATCTACCAACGAGTCTTCTACTATCAGGGACGCCGCCTGCAGAACATAATTCGACTATACCAGGCTGACCCATCCAGAGGAGGCTAACTGATCCAGGAGGAGGCTGGCCATACCAGGCCGACCTATCCAGGAGGAGGCCATCCAGGAGGAGGCCGACCAGCCGAGGCTGACCGATCCAGGAGGAGGCTGACCATACCAGGCCAACCCATCCATAAGGAGGCCAACCAGTGAGGCCGACCCCACCCATCCATGAGGAGGCCGACTAGCGAAGCCGACCGACCCAGAAGGAGGCCGACCTTACTAGGCCGACCCATCCAAGATGAGGACGACCATAACATACCGACCCATCCAGGAGGAGGCCACCAGCCGAGGCTGACCGATCCAGGAGGAGGCTGACCATACCAGGCCGACCCATCCATGAGGAGGCTGACCAGTTAGGCTGACCCCACCCATCCATGAGGAGACCGACCAACGAGGCCGACCGACCCAGGAGGAGGCCGACCATACCAGGCCGACCCATCCAGGAGGAGGCTGACCATACCAGGCCGACCCATCCAGGAGGAGGCCATCCAGGAGGAGGCCGACTATACCAGGCCGACCCATCCAGGAGGAGGCCGACCATACCAGGTCGACCCATCTAGGAGGAGGCCATCCAGGAGGATGCCGACCAGCCGAGGCCGGCCCATCCAGGAGGAGGCCGACCATACCAGGCCGGCCCATCCAGGAGGAGGCCGACCGGACGAGTCTGACTGACCCAGGAGGAGGCCGACCAAACGAGGCCGACCCATCCAGGAGGAGGTCAACCATGACGAGCTACCAATGGCATAGCATGCCCCTGTCCAAACCAATCGAGCTAGCGGACCTACCCCAGTCCGAGCCCATGGACAATCCCGAAGGTCACCTGACTTGCACCAACACGATTAAATTTCCGACGACTCGAGTTTCCCACCTTTCAGGGAAAACCTGGGCCGCAGAGGGGGCAAAGATAGCGCACACTGGGGACCAGTACTACCTCCGCCTTCCAAGCTCCCCCAACAGTACGGAAACTCAGGCAGTGGCGCAGAACCTCCGCTGAACAGACTGGAGCTTGAGCTAAAACTGGAAACCAGACAAGACCTTGGGTAGGTTGTGAGGCGGGGGCAACTCTCCCAACAGGCGACCCGTACGGTTCGCCGTAAGGCTGGGGAAACTCCCCCAACAGGTCGACCCATCAGTTTTTCGTAAGGCTAGGGCAACTCCCCCAGCAGGTCGACCAAACCTAGATCGGTTGTAACGCTGGGGGTAACTCCCCCAGCAAGTCGATCAGTCGATCGACTGTAAGATTGGGGGTAGCTCCCCAGCAGGACAATCGACCCGTCGATCATAAGGCTGGGGCAACTCCCTCAGCAGACTGACTACATCGATCATAAGGCTAGGAACAACTCCCCTAGTAGACCGATCACTCGATCGACTGTAAGACTGGTGGTAGCTCCCCCAGCAGACCAATCGACCTGTCGATCATAAGGTTAGGGGCAACTCCCCCAACAGACTGACCACATCAATGGTAAGGCTGGGGCAACTCCCCCAGCAGGCCAATCACTCGATCGACTGTAAGACTAGGGGTAGCTTCCCCAGCAGGCCGATCGACTCGTTGATCATATTGTTGGGGGTAACTCCCCAAGCAGACCGACCACATCGACCGTAAGGCTGGGGACAACTCCCCCAGCAGACCGATCACTTGATCGACTGCAAGACTGGGGGTAGCTCTTCCAGCAAGCCAATCAACTCGTCGATCGTAAGGCTGGGGGCAACTCCCCTAGCAGACCGACCACATCGACCGTAAGGCTGGGGACAACTCCCCCAACAGGCCGATCACTCGATCAATCATAAGGCTAGTGGTAACTCCCCCAGTAGACCAACCATGACTGTAAGGCTGGAGGTAACTCCACCAGCAGGTCGACCACCCATCGACCGTAAGGCTGGGGTCAACTCTCCCAGCAGGCCGACCAACTTGTCGACCATAAGGCTGGGGCCAACCCCCACAGCCGACCGACCAGTCTGGTTTACCGTAAGGCTGGGGGCCACTCCCCCAGCAAGCTGACATCTCCTCGTCGATCGTAAGTCATGGGGACACTCCCCCAACTGGTCGACCCACTCATTCGTCGACCGCAAGTCGAGGGGCCGCTTCCCTTGTAACCGAACGAATCTTGGACCGACCAATTATTACCGCCAGCCGACTTTGCAAGTCGAACCAATCTTACAAAAGGAACCACTCCTCCCTCTTATACTACATCTCCTGACCTCAACCTCAACAACGGTAGAGCTCGAAAGATGGGAACAATTGATACAACCATTTTGATTGGGCCCAGAGGAGGCGAGTCAACCAGGACTAGTCAACCAACCTGCTACAGCCTTGGGCTCTGGCCAAGGACCTCACGGGCAGGTCGTGCTTCTCTACCCGAGACGAAGGCCTAAAAGACTGCCCACTTTCTGAGTGGAGGAAATCGGTCCCCCAAACCGAGGAAGCACTAGCCAATTATGGCAGCCACTCAACGCCATCACTCCAGTAAACATGGCCCACTTTCATGGCATTCATCCCCTCATCAAATGGGTGTAATTATGGGGGTCAATTAGCACGTCCCTATCAATGACGGCAATAAGGTCTTATCATGGCCCATTACAACAGGGGGATGACACGCCTATATGAAGGCAAGAGATGCATCATCTTAGAGGGGGTATCTCTGAGATCTACAGCGGAGGTATCACAAACCAACTCTCACACCTTCTTCCATCGAAAACATTCTCTCCTCCATAGCTCGACTCGAGGATTCGCGCTTGGTCTCTCTGTGAGCCAAGTTCGATCCCTCCAAGCATCCTTCAGACTAGATCTGACTTTGGCATCGGAGGGGACCCTGTCGAAACCACGGTCCGACCCCCCTGACGAGCTTCTTCATTTTGCAGATGGAAGGAGACGTCACCACCACAGAAGCTTTCCTTTGGCGTCCCGTCGCTCGGATCGGAATGCCTTCTTGCCAGAGCCCGTTCGTTCGATCGATCCCAGAGGTCATCGTCCCATCGAAGCTACCCTTTAACGCACCGAAGCACGGATCCGCGTCTTCCAGCTCAAGTGAACGCACGACCGACCGACTCCGAAGGCCGTCCCCGCTTCACGTGACAGCAAAGACGTCCGGACATCCAGACTATCAACATGTGGTGAGAAAACACCCCAAAACAGTTTTTATAAATATCAAAACAGAATAAACTATTTAATAGCTGAAAATATCAAAATAGAAAGTGATTCTAGATTACCAAAAGTATGCATATTAAGGCCATCGTGAAATAAGTGTTAGGTGCAACTAAGAAAGCCAGTATGCCCACAATAGATTTGACCAACTCATTAGATTTAACATCAAACCCATGATATTTTACTTGAGCTTTCACAAAGTTGATCAAAGGTATAACTTATATTCATATTGTCAAAAATAGAACAAAGTACAAATCTCACAGTATGTAATTCACACAACCAAAATAATGACAAAATATGTTTTTATCTATTGATCCATTTTGCTGCTACTTTAATAGAATAAACAAGCAAAAGCTCATAAACATTAACAACTAACAATGCAAACTTTCGCAGCCATAATCACTAGATCTTAACAATTTTTTTAAAAACAACTAAAGATCAAATCAGAGCAAACAAATAGAGTCAATACCTTAGAGGCACTGGTGAGTCGATCTCTATTCTCTCCGATCGATACGTTGAGCACCAACTTCTGCCCCTTGACTCCCTCATCGGATTAGCAATCTTCTTCTCTGAAGCCTTTTTAAAAACGGAACAAATCAAATAAGACAGACGAATCCAAAGATCACGGAGAGAAATCTAAAGATTGAAACTTGAGACAGAAGAAAAACAAGAACAATTACCATTGCGCTCAGCTTGGGGTGGGGCAGTGGGAGAAGAACCAGAAGAATAAAAGAGAATGCTCTGAGACTAATAAACCCTAACCCTAAGGAGGAGCATTTTATACGAGGGATGCTCGTGAGGTCTATTGGGGAGAAAACTTTACAGGTATGTGATTGAATCCGTCCAATGTAAATCGTACAATCTAAAGGGGGATGAAACTTTAACGAGTCTATTTTCTTACATGGTCCACGATTGGGCCAATATCGGGTCAAATCCTTTATAAGTTAGGATTTTTTACAGCTATCCAAGAAAAAGTTGGAATAAACATTTTTTACAACTTTCAGAAGAAAAAAATTGTGGTAAACATTAATTACAAGTACCAAAATAGAACGTTGCCACATGAAAGTTGTAAGTGCCTAGTTTTGTTTTAGTGAAAATTAGGTTATAAAAATCATATCATTTAATATAAAGATTCATATCATACAAAAAATGTAGAAAATGGCTCTGAGCTCATAAAATCCGGAAAAATGTTCGTTGGAACCGGGAGATCGCCATCTTCAATTGAAAAATAAAAGAAGACAAATTTGGGCCGAAAAATCATATCATTTAATAAAAATATACATATTTTCCATAAAATGTAGAAAATAACATCGGGCTCAAAAAATCCACACAAATGTCTATTGGAACCAGGAGATTGCGACATTCAACTGAAAAAAAGAGGAGACAAAATTAGTCCAAAAAATCATATCATTTAATAAAAAGATTCATATCTTCCAGAAAATGTAGAAAAAAGCCCAAAGCTAAGAAAAATCTGCAAAAATGTCTGTTGGAACATGGAGATCGCAATCTTCAACTGAAAAAATGAGAAGACAAAATTAGGCTATAAAAATCTTGTCATTTAATAAAGAGATCCATATCTTTAATCAAATGTAGAAAATAGCCTGGAGCTCGAAAAAATCTGCAAAAATGTCCGTTAGAACTTGGAGATCGCCATCTTCATTCAGAAAATAAGATAAAAAATTAAGATAAAAAATCATATCATTTAATATAAATATTGTCGTCTTCAAGAAAGTGTAGAAAATAACACCAAGCTCAGAAAAATACAAAAAAATGTCCGTTGGAACCGAGAGATCGACATCTTCAACTGAAAAATAAGAGAAGACATAATAAGGCCAAAATATTTTATCATTTAATAAAATGATACATATCTACCAAAAATGTGGAAAATAGACAGGAGTTCAGAAAAATCCGCAAAAATATCTTTTGGAATCGTAAGATCGCCATCTTCAACTAGAATATAAGAGAAGACAAAAATTAGGCAAAAAATCATATCATTTAATGAAAAGATCGCCTTCTTCAACTGGAAAAATAAGAGAAAACAAATTTAGGCTATAAAAATCATATCAATTAATAAAAAGATCCACATTTTTCATAAAATGTAGAAAATAGCACCAAGCCCAGAAAATGATATATAAAAAGTCTTATCAGTTGAAGATGGCGATATACCGGTTAATACGCACATTTTTATAGATGAAGATGGTGATTTTCCAGTTCCAAATTTTGTCTTCTATTATATTTAAGTTGAAGATGGCGATTTCTAGGTTTCAACGGACATTTTTGGCCTACTTTTGTCTTCTCTGACATTATTTACTAAAACAATCCACATCTTTAAGAAAATATGAAAATTCGCCAGGATTTCAGAAAAATCCGCAAAAATGTTCGTTGGAACCAGGAGATCGCCATCTTCTTTTAAAATATAGGAGAAGACAAAATAAGGCAAAAAAATCATATCATTTGAAAAAATGATCGCCATATCAACTGGAAAATAAGAGAAGACAAAATTAGGCAACAAAAATCATATAAATTAATATAAAGATCGTTATCTTCTAAAAAAGAAAATAGCCCCGAGCTCAGAAAAATACGCAAAAATTCCGTTAGAACCAAGAGATCGCTATCTTTAACTGAAAAATAAGCGAAAACAAAAATAGGCTATAAAAATCATATCATTTAATATAAAGATCAGTATCTTACAGAAAATGTAGAAAATTGCCAGGGGCTCAAAAAAATCCACAAAAATGTCCGTTAGAACCGGAAGATCGCCATCTTTAACGAAAAAAATAAGAGAAGACAAAATTAGTCCAAAAATTCATATCATTTAATAAAAAGATACATATCTTCCAGAAAATAGCTCCGAGCTAACAATAATCCGAAAAATGTCCGTTGGAACCAGGAAATCGCCATCTTTAACTAAAAATAAAAGAAGACAAAATTAGGCTACAAAAACATATCACTTAATAAAAAGATTTATATCTACAATAAAATGTAGAAAATAGCCCCGACCTCAGAAAAATCTGCAAAAATGTCTGTTGGAACCAGGAGATCGCCATATTCAACTGAAAAATAAAAGGAGACAAACTTAGACCATAAAAATCATATCATTTAATAAAAAGATAAATATTTTCCATAAAATTTAGAAAATAGCCGTGAGATCAAAAAACCCGCAAAAAAATCCGTTGGAAATAGTATATCACCATCTGCACATGAAAAATAAGAGAAGACAAACTTAGTCTATAAAAATCAAATCATTTAATAAAATGAACCACTTCTTCAATAAACTGTAGAAAATATTTATGAGCTCAGAAAAATCTGCAAAAACGTCTATTAGAACCGGGAGTTCGCCATCTGCAAATAAAAAAATAAGAGAAGACAAAATTAGGCCTAAAATCAAATCATTTAATAAAAAGATCCATAACTACCCGAAAATGTAGAAAAATAGTTCCGAGCTAAGAAAAATCTGCAAAAAATGACCGTTGGAACCGGGAGATCGCCATGTACAACTGAAAAATAAGAGAAGACAAAATTAGGCTATCAAAATCATATCATTTAATAAAAAGATTCATATCTTCAATAAAATGTAAAAAATTACCCTGAGCTCAGAAAAATCCGCAAAAATGTCCGTCGAGAGATCGTCATCTTCAACTAAAAAAAATAAGAGAATACAAAATTGGGCCATAAAAATCATATCTTTTGATATAATATACATATCTTCAATAAAATGTAGAAAATTGCTCGGAACACAAAAAATCCGCAAAAATGTCCGTTGGAACCGGGAGATCGCCATTTTCAGCTTAAAAATAAGAGAAGAAAAAATTTGACCTTAAAATCATATCATTTAAAATAAAGGTCCATATTTTCCAGAAAATGTCGAAAATAGTCCGTAGCTAGAAAAATAACACAAAAATATCCGTTGGAACCGGAAGATGGCCATCTGTAATATGAAAATAAGAGAAGACAAAATAAGGCCAAAAATAATTTCATTTAATAAAACGATCCATATCTTCCAGAAAATGTGGAAATTAGACTGGAGCAGAGAAAAATCCACAAAAATGTATGTTGAAATCGGGAGATTGCCAACTTCAACTGAAAAATTAGAGAAGGCAAAACTAGCCCAAAAAATCATATCATAATAAAAAGATCTTTCTTTCAGAAAATGCAGAAAATAACCACGAGCTCAGAAAAATCCACAAAAATTGTCCGATGAAACCGGGAGATCGCCATCTTCAACTTAAAAATAAGAGACAACAAAATTAGGCTATAACAATCATATCATTTAATATAAAGATTCATATCTTACAGAAAATTTAGAAAATGGCCCGTAGTTCAGGAAAATAGTTGGAACCGAGAGATCGCAGTCTTCAACTGAAAAATAAAGAAGACAAAATTAGGTCAAAAAATCATATCATTTAATCAAAAGATCCATATCTTTCAAAAAATGTTGAAAAAATCCAGAAAAATGTCGGTTAGAACCAGGAGATCGCGATCTTCAACTAAAAAAATAAGAGAAGTCTAACTGATGTTATAAAAATCATATCATTTAATGAAAAGATCCATTTCTTAAATAAAATGTAGAAAATAGCTCCGAGCTCAAAAAAATCCACAAAAATGTCCGTTGGAACCGGGAGATTGCTATGTTCAACTAAAAAAAATAAGAGAAGTCAAAATTTTACCAAAAATCATATCATTAAATAAAAAGATCAATGTCTTTTAGAAAATGTAGAAAATAATCTCACAGTCAGAAAATCTCAGAAAAATTCCTAAAAATGTCTGTTGGAACCGGGAGATTGCCATCTTCAACAGAAAAATAAAAGAAGACAAAATTAGGCTATAAAAATCATCAGATTTAATAAAAAGATTCATATCATACAGAAAATGTAGAAATTATCCCGCAGCTTAGAAAAATCCTGCTAAATTGTCCGTTGAAACTGGTAGATCGACATCTTCAACAAAACAATAAAAGAAGACCAAATGAGGCCGAAAATATACCTTTTAATAAAAAGATACATATCTTTGAGAAAATGTATAAAAATAGCCTCGAGCTCAGAACAATCCGCAGAAATGTCCGTTGGAATCGAAAGATCATCATCTTCAACTGAAAAATAAGAGAAGACAAAATTAGACTACAAAAAGCATATCATTTGATAAAAATATCCACATATTTAATAAAATGAAGAAAATAACACCGAGCTCAGAAAAATTAGCAAAAATTTTTGTTGTAACCGGGAGATCACCATCTTTAACTAAAAAATAAGGGAAGACAAAATTAGGCTATAAAAATCATATCATTTAACTTTAAGATAATATCTTACAGAAAATATAAAAATTTGCATGTAGATCAGAAAAATCAGCAAAAATGTCTGTTGGAACTATGAGATCGCCATCTTCATTCGAAAAAAATAAGAGAAGGAAAAATTAGGTCAAAACTCTTATCGTTTAATAAAAAGAAACATATCTTCCAGAAAATGTAGAAAATCACCCCGAGGTCAAAAAATCCGTAAAAATATCCTTTGGAACAGGGATATCATCATCTTCAACTGAAAAATAAGGGAAGACAAACTTAGGCTAAAAAAATCATATCATTTAATAAAAAGATTCATATCTTCCAGAAAATCTAGAAAATAGCCTGGAGCTTAGAAAAATCCGTAAAAATGTCTATTAGAATTGAGAGATCCTATCTTCAACGAAAAAACAAATGAAGACCAAATTAGGCAAAAATATCATTTCATTTAATAAAAATCTTTATCTAACAGAAAATGTAGAAAAATATCCACAAGTTCAAAAAAATCTGCAAAAATGTCAGTTGGAACCAGCAGATCACTATTCTTAACTGAAAAAATAAGAGAAGACAAAATTACGTTACAAAAATCATATAATTTAATAAAAATATCCCTATCTTCAGTAAAATATAGAAAATAGAGCCGACCAAAGAAAAATCCGCGAAAATATCCATTGGAACCAGAAGATCGCCATCTTTAACAGAAAAATAAGAGACGAGAAAATTAGGACAAAAAATCATAACATTTAATAAAAAGATCCATATCATTTAGAAAATATAGAAAATCGCCCAGAAGTAAGAGAAATCTGCAAAAAATTCTGTTGTATCCGGAAGATCGCCATCTTTAACTAACAAATATTAGAAGACAATATTAGGCTATTAAAATTATATCATTTAATATAGAGATCCATATCATATAGAAAATGTATAAAATTACCCTGAGCTCAGAAAAATTCGCAAAAAGGTCCGTTGGAACCAGGAGATCGCCATATTCAACGAAAAAAAATAAGAGAAGAAAAATTAGGCAATAAAAATCATATCATTTAATAAAAAGATAAATATCTTCAATAAACTGTAGAAAAATAGCCCTGAGCTCAGAAAATAATCAAAAATGTTCATTGGAACCGAGAGATCGCCATCTACAACATAAAAATAAGAGAACACAAAATTAGGCCAAAAATCTTATTATTTAATAAAAAGATCTGTATCTTCCCGAAAATATAGGAAAATAGCACCGAGCTCAGAAAAATACACAAAACTATCTTTTGGAATCGAAAGATCACCATCTTCAACTTAAAAATAAGAGAAGACAAAATTTGGATATAAAAATCATATTATTTAATATAAAGATTCATATCTTACAAAAAATGTAGAAAATAGGCCGTGGCTCAGAAAAATTGCAAAAATGTCTGTTGGATCCCGGAGTTTGCCATCTTCAATGGAAAAAAAATAAGAGAAGACAAAATTAGGACATAAAAATCATATCATTTAATATAAAGATTCATATGTTATAGAAAATGTAGAAAATAGACCGGAGTTTAAAAATTCTGCAAAAATTTCTGTTGGAACTGGGAGATCAACATTTTGAACTAAAAAAAATTAGAGAAGACAAAATTAGGTGATAAAAATCATATCATTTATAAAAAGATACATATCTTCAATAAACTGTAAAAATTCCCTAGCTCAGAAAAATTCGCTAAAATGTCCGTTGGAACCAAGAGATCGCCATCTTCAACAAAAATAAGAGAAGACAAAATAAGGCCAAAAAATCATATGATTTAATTAAATGATCCATATTTTTTAGAAAATGTAGAAAATAGCCCAGATCTAAGAAAAATCCGCAAAAATTTCTGTTGGAAACGTAAGATCGTCATCTTCAATTGAGAAATTATAGAAGACAAAATTAGGCTATAAAAATTATATCATTTAATATAAAGATCAATGTCTTACAGAAAATGTAGAAAATTGCCGGGAGCTAAGAAAAATTTGCAAAAAGGTCCGTTGGAACCATGAGATTGCCATATTCAACGAAAAAAATACGAGAATACAAAATTAGGCCCAAAATTATATTATTTAATAAAAAGATCATCATCTTCTAGAAAATATAAAAATAGGCTCGATGTTAGAAAAATCCGCAAAATGTCCATTGGAACCTGGAGATCGCCATCTTCAACTTAAAAACTTAAGAGAATACAAACTTAGGCTATAACAATCAGCATTTGATAAAAAGATCCATATCCTCAATTAACTGTATAAAACAGCCCAGAGCTCAAAAAAATCTGCAAAAATGTCTTAGTTAGAAACAGGAGATAGCCAACTTCAACTCAAAAGTAAGAGAAGACAAACTTGGGCTATAAAAAGCATAAAAATTATTAAAAATATCCATATCTTACATAAAATATAGAAAATAGCCACCAGCTCAGAAAAATCCGCAAAAATGTACGTTGGATCCGGGAGATCGCTATTTTCAACTGAAAAATAAGACAAGACAAACTTATCATATAAAAATAATATCATTTAATAAAAAGAGCCATATGTTTCATAAATGTAGAAAATAGTTTGAAGCGCAGAAAAATCTGCAAAAATATCCATTGGAACCTGAAGATCGCCATCTTCAACTGAAAAATAAAAGGAGACAAAATTAGGCCAAAAATCATATCCTTTAATAAAAAGATTCATATCTATCATAAAATATAGAAAATAGCTGGGAGCTGTGAAAACCCGTAAAAATGTCCGTTGGAACCGGGAGATCGACATCTTCAACTGAAAAAAGAGAAGACAGCATTAGGCCAAAAAATAATATCATTTAATAAAAAAAATACATATCTTACATAAAAGGTAGAAAAATAGTCCCAAGCAAAGAAAAGTCTGCAAAAATGTCCGTTGGAACCAGCAGATCACCATCTTCACATGAAAAAATAAGAGAAGAAAAATGTAGGCAATAAAAATCATCTTATTTAATAAAAGATATATATCTTCCATAAAATGTAAAAGATAGCACCTAGCTCAGAAAAATCCGCAAAAATATTTATTGGATCTGGGAGATCGCCATCTTTAACTTAAAATAAGAGAAGGAAAAATTTGGCCAAAAATCAAATTATTTAATAAAAAGATCTATATCTTCCTGAAAAATAAGAAAATAGCCCAGAGGTCAGAATAATCCGAAAAAATGTCCGTTGAAATCGGGAGATTGCCATCTTCAGCTGAAAAATAAGAGAAAACAAAATTTTGCCAAAAATCATATCATTTAATAAAAAGATCCATAACTTTCTGAAAATTTAGAAAAATAGCCCCGAGCTCAGAAAAATCTGCAAAAAATGGCTATTGGAACTGTGAGATTGCCATATTTAGATAAAAATAAGAGAAGACAAAATTATGCTTTGAAAATCATATCATTTAATATAAAGATCCATATCTTATAGACAATGTAGAAAATAGCACGGAGCACCAAAAAATCCGTACAAATGTAAATTGGAACGGGGAGATCGCCATTTTGAACTGAAAAAAGAGAAGACAAAATTGGGCCAAAAAATCATATCAGTTAATTGAAATATCCATATCTTCCAGAAAAGGTAGAAAAATAGTCCCAAGCAAAGAAAAATCCGCAAAAATGTCTGCTGGAACGAGTAGATCGACATTTTCAACTAGGCTATAACAATCATATCATTTACTAAAAAGATCCTTATCTTCCATAAAATATAGAAAATAGCACCGAGCTTATAAAAATCTGCAAAAATGTCTGTTGGAATAAGGAGATCGCCATCTTTAATTGAAAAATAAGCGAAGAAAAAATTAGGCCAAAAATCATATCGTTTAATAGCAAGATACAAATATTCAAGAAAATTTATGAAATAGCCCCGAGTCAGATAATACACAAAAATGTCCGTTGGAACCGGAAGATCGCCATCATCAACTGAAAAATAAGAGAAGACAAAATTATACCATAAAAATCATATCATTTAATATAAAGATCCATATCTTTTAGAACATGTAGAAAATATCCTAAAACGCAGAAAAATCCGCAAAACAATCCGTTGGAACCAAGGATCAACATCTTCAACTGAAAAAATAAGAGAAGACAAGTGTAGGCTATAAAAATCATATCGTTTAACAAAAAGTTTGATATCTTCCATAAAATGTAGAAAATAGTAGCGAGCCAAAAATTTCCACAAGAATGTTCGTTGGGACAAGGAGATAGCCATCTTCAACTAAAAAAATAAGAGAAGACAAAATTAAGTTATAAAATCATATCATTTAATATAAAGATTCATATCTTACAGAAAATGTAGAAAATATCCAGGATCTCAAAAAAATCCGCAAAAATATTCATTGGAACCAGGAGATCGTCATCTTCATCTAAAAAATAGAAAAGAAAAAATTAGGCCAAAAATCATATTATTTCATAAAAAGATCCATATCTTTCAGAAAATGTAGAAACACAGACTCAAACTAAGAAAAATCCGCAAAAAATGTCCATTGGAACCGAGAGATCGCCATCTTCAACTGAAAAAATAAAAGAAGACAAACATATGTATTAAAATGTAGAAAATAACATTGGACTTATAAAAATCTGTAAAAATATCCATTGGAACAGGAAGATCGCCATCTTCAACTTAAAAATAAGAGAAGAAAAAATTAAAAATCATATCATTTAATATAAGATCCATATCTTCCAGAAAATTTAGAAAATAGTCACGAGGTCAGAATAATACACAAAATGTCGTTAGAAACGAGAGATCGATATCTTCATCTGAAAAATAAAAGAAGACAAAATTAAGCCAAAAAATCATATCATTTAATAAAAAGATCCATAAATTCTCGAAAATGTACAAAAATAGCATCGAACTCGGAAAAATCCGCAAAAAATGTCCCTTGGAACCGGGAGATCGCTATCTTCAACTAAAAAATTAAGAGATGACAAAATTAGGTTATAAAAATTATATCATTTAATATAAAGATTCATATAATTCAAAAAATATAGAAAACAGACCGAAGCTCAAAAAAATCTGCACAAATATCCATTGGAACAGGGAGATCGTCATCTTCAAATTAAAAAAAGAGAAGACAGAATTAGGCTCAAAAGTCATATCATTTCATTAAAAGATACATATCTTCCAGAAAATGTAGAAAAATAGTCTCTAACTAATAAAACTCTGCGAAAATGTACGCTGAAACCAGGAGATCACCATCTTCAACTGAAAAAAAGAGAATATAAACTTAGGCTATTTGTAACGCCCCGCTTCCAAGATACCCGTGAATTACAAATCTGTCCCAAGTATTCCTAGAGCAACGAGTGTTAAAAAGAAAGAGAAGGAAGAGAGTCTACTAGAAAAATAATGCAGGTCACTGCGCACATGCTGGGAAGTACAAGTAATGCTCCAACCCAGAAAATAAGAGACAATCATATACAAGTCCAACATTCTTTATTATTAAAACAAAGGTACCTCTTTATTTACATCATCTAATCCTCAAATACAAAAGTAAAAAACAGAAAAATCCCCAAAGACATAAAGGTCCACAACAGTACAACTCACTCCCTAGGCTACCCTTAGAACTAACTGAAGAGGCTGCCCTCTAAGGATTTCATCTCTACCACGAACTGAAAGCTAACTCCTGAGTCAGGCCTGATCTGGCTGTACTGCTCTGAAACCTGGAAAAAGTAAATGGAAAACGTCAATGCGTGACCCAGTAGAAACTCCTAACGTCACTAGGTAAGGTCTAGTTTGAGAACTGTTCTACCTAACTAGGGTCTGGTCACTTAACTGTAAACATGTTTACCTATGGGATCCCATCTATGCCAGTGTGCCTACAATGTGACTCATGGATTCTATAGGTGGCTCACATGAATTCAGGAGGTGGCCCAGACATTTTCGTGGCACGCTGGTCTATGTAGCATGTATGTCCATGTTGTCTATCATACCACACATAGATTCAAGAGGTGGCCCAATGGATTCAGGAGGTGGCGTCCGGCATTTCTGTGGCATGCTGGTCCATGTGGCACTTTGGTCTATGTGGTGTTCATTTCTGTTAAGCTACCATTCTTTCCATGACAAATTTCACTTACACTAAAACATCTTATGTTTCCAATTAACATATAACTCCATCAGTCTTAATATGAAACACATCATGGTATGGAAGCATCTTTCCATGAAGTATGCTAATATGAGAATAAGGAGCATAACATGGCATTTGTATGACATAGTACAAGCATAACATTACATCCATAAGCCTGAACTATTCTCATAACATAATTTACTACATGGATAACAACATTACATCCCTAAGCATGAATATCACCATTCTTAGCACCATAATTTTCACAAACTTTAGCCTGATATGTATATGACAACTACAGAATTCTGTTTTAAATCTGGACTCTGATATATCAATCTAAAACAGCTATCTAAGGCCATAATCTGGTTTAGTGTTGAACATAAAAGTTGTAGATGCTTAAGTTCTGTTCCAAATTATATAAAATTGTGTCATTTCCGGGTCAGTAGAGAGAGTTATGAAATGTTTTCCACAATGTGGCAGAATCTGTTTAAAACTGACGCCATGGTAAATTCATCTATTTACACCTTCTTCAAAACTAGGCTCAACTTTCTTCTAAAAAGTTGTAGTTAACTTCGTGATCTTTTCACAACAACTTGAATCATCCCATTTGAAGGTGTACACCAGCAGATATGAATTTTTGAATCTACATGACAGAACTGAAAATTTTACAGCATATCATTAACATAGCTATTATAGCATATTGACTGACTAACATGAAGCTACTAGTCATACTACCATTGCCATCCTAATAATTTGCATGATAATGATTTTAAAGCTAACAAAGGAAGCATAATGGCAACATGGTCTACACTAACATGAGATGTTACATGGTATATTTTGGCAAACTATGCATACTTCCACTAAATAAAACATTACATCATAAGCAGGCATACTAAACTTAACACAATATGGTACTTTACTAGCATGTGGCTTAAACTACAATTCTACATCAAATTCCAACTTAAATTAACTAGGTGATGAAACTCTATAACCACAATCCTAAAATTACATCCTAACTAGAACATTAGAACTCCTACCTCAAATATCTCCTTAATTTCTTTGGCCCTTCTTCTCCTTGAAGACCCCATCAATCCTCAAGCTTTCTTCTTCCATACCTTAATCTCCAATGGTGGATGTCAATAGAGGGATTGAATTAAGGGGATGGTGGTGGAGTGTGAGGTGCAAAGGCCTCAGGTGAGTTAGAAGAGGGGATGCGATCTTGAATTTTTTCTACTTCTTTTTCGTTTTCTTTTTCCCATTATCTTTTCTTTTATTGATCCACTCATCCTTGTCATCCCTTAATTCCCTTTTAGCTTGCCAAATGGAGAGAGTCAGGTGAAAATCAAATATGTGATGACACCTCTTAGGATAGGGTTCTCTTTTAGGAAATTTAGGGATTTATATTTTCTACTAAATAGAAATACTCTACTAAAATACCCTTACTCACCAAATACCAAGTATACCATCTAAATACTCATCCAATTTATCCAAATGATGTTTAAAAAATTATTTAAAACTAATTTGGTCATTAGAAAATTATGGAAATTTTATAAAAATACCCAGAAAATTCATACTTTCAAATACGTCCAGAAATACGTACATTATACCTGTGTATACGAAAACAAGGTGTTACAGTCTACCCACCTTAAAAATAAAGCCCATCTTCGGACTGTCTAAATTTAAGGGTCTAACCGAAGGCTAAATGGATATAAGGGTCGTCCCACCCACGAAATAAAAACAACACTATGTATACTCCAACCACACATAGCTATATGTATCACATATACATATATACACTGCACATACACAACACTCAAGCAGATATATATACACCATAGTATTTATACACCACATTTTCATACAAGTACTCCATATAGTTATAGAAACATATGTATACATGACATATACACGCAATACACCAACATTTCAAACACAAGAAATATTACTTACAAGTCCATATACACCACGATGAAGGAACCACAACACATACATATATACACAAGCCTACATTCATATCACTTCATACATTCAATTATACCACACTTATACAATAGCTGTACATGCACCTACTACATTTATATCATAGACATATGTATACATATGTAGTAGCACAAACAACAAGTACATAAGTAACATACAAACATAGATACATACATACAAGTATACATTCTTACAACTAGATATATGTATCACTCATATGTTTATTATATATTGTCATAACAAATGCATATACAACAAGAGACTCACATAACGAACACACACATGATCCATACATACCAATATCTCTATCTATGTATACATACACACATCCTTACATATGCTTATATATTAAAACTACACATACGTCCATAAAGAAATTTCTATAGCATATACCTTACATATGCAACATATAGCACAAATATAGAACCAATTATACCAACCCATGAATACATACCAACTGCACCTATGTACACAGCAGTGTATGCCATAGAACGTCACACATAAGTGACAATCTATCCACCTGGAACCAGGTTCTTGCTTAGCCTTCAATAGGTAGGTCTCTTTACTAATAATGTCTCAGTTTAGACTCTAAGGCCACTACCCATCCTAAGACACGACTTTTCTCTATGGAGCATTACCCACACTACCTTACGCATGTCGTACTGTGGTGACCTGCATAGGCTGCCAAATGTGACACCCCGCTCCCCAGGATACCCGGGAAGTACGAATCCGTCCCAATTATTTATAAACAATCGAGTTTTAAAAAAGAAAGAGAAGGAAGAGAGTCTACGAGAAGAATTATGCAGGTCATTGTGCACATGCTGGGAAGTACAAGTAATGCTTCAACACAGAAATTATGAGATAATCATATACAAGTCCAATATTCTTTATTATTAAAACAAAGGTACCTCTTTATTTACATCATCTATTCCTCAAATACAAAAGTGAACAACAGAAGAAATCCCAGAAAAATTTCCAAAAGACATAAAGGTCGACACCAGTATAACTCACTCCCAAGACAACCCTAAGAACCAACCGAAGAGGCTGCCTCTGAGGATTCCATCTATACCACGAATTGAAAGCTAACTCCTGAATCAGGCCTGATCTGGGTGTACTGCTTTGAATTCTGGAAAAATGGGACACGTCAACACGTGACCCAGTAGGAAATCCTAACATCACTAGTTTTAGAACCGTTCTTCCTAACTAGGGCATGGTCACTTAACTGTAGACAAGTCTACTATTTATGCATAAGGAACAAGTACTGTAAATAAGGCCTATTGAAATAACATGCAGGGAAAGAAAAACTACGTCACGTGCAGATATTGAAAAGTAAGAGCTACAGAATTAAATAAGCGTGAAGTAAAGGCAAACAATCACAGATATGCACATGATGCATATGAATGGTTATGAATACAAATGCAACACATAAGGGATCTCATCTATGCCAGTGTGCCTACAATGTGACTCATGGATTCTTGAGGTGGCTCCAATGGATTCAGAAGGTGGCCCTGGCATTTTCGTGGCACGCTGGTCTATTTGGCACATAGGTCTATGTCGTCTATCATACCACACATAGATTAATGAGGTGGTCCCCATGAATTCAGGAGGTGGCCTCTGACATTTCCGTTGCATGCTGGTCCATGTGGCACTTTGGTCTATGTGTTGTTAATTTCTGTTAAGCTACCATTCTTTTCATGACAAATTTCACATACACTATAACATTTTATGTTCAAATTAACATATTACTCCGCCATTCCTAATATGAAACACATCATGCTATGGAAGCATCTTGTCATACAGTATGCTAATATGAGAATAAGGAGCATAACATGGCATTTATGTGAACTATTCGCATAACATAATTTACTACATGGATAACAACATTACATCAATAAGCATGAATATCACCATTCTTAACGCCATAATTTTCACAAAATTTAGCATGATATTTATATGACAACTGCAGAATTCTGTTTTAAATCTGGACTCTTATATATCAGTCTAAAACAGCATCTAAGGCCATAATCTGGTTTAGTGCTGAACATAAAAGTTGTAGATGATTTAGTTTTGTTTCCAAATTAGCTAAGTTGTGTCATTTGGGGGGGGGTCTGTAGAGAGAGTTATGAATTTTTTCCACAACGTAGTAGAATCTGTCTAAAACTGACACTATGGTAAAGTCGTCTATTTACACCTTCCTACATTCAAAACTAGGCTCTGCTTTCTTCTAGAGAGTTGTAGTTAACTTCATGAACTTTCCAAAACGTCTTGAATCATCCCATTTGGAGATCTACACTAGCAGATATGAAATTTTGAACTGAAAATTTTACAGTATATCATTAACATAGCTATTATAGCATATTGACTGACTAACATGAAGCTACCAGTCTTACTACCATTGCCATCCTAATAATTTGACATGATACTGATTTTAAAGCTAAAAAGCAAGCATAATGGCAACATGGTCTACACTAGCATGGTATGTTACATGGTATATTTTGGCAAACTATATTTCCACTAAATAAAACATTACATCATAAGCATGCATACTAAACTTAACATACCATGGCACTTTACTAGCATGGGGCTTAAACTACAATTTACTAGCATGGGGCTTAAACTACAATTGTACATCAAATTCCAACTTAAAATTAACTATGTGATGAAACTCTATAACCACAATCCTAAAACTACGTCCTAACTAAAACGTTAGAACTCCTAACTTAAATATCTCTTTCTTAATTTCTTTGGCCCTTCTTCTCCTTGAAGACCCCATCAATCCTCAAGCTTTCTTCTTCCATAACTTAAGAGCCAATGGTGGATGTCAATAGGGGGATTGAATTAAGGAGATGGAGATGGAGATGGAGATGGAGGTGGAGGTGGAGTAGGAGGTGCAAAGGGAGGAGAGGGGAGAGAGAAGAAGGGATGAGAACTTGAATTTCTTCTTCTTCTTCTTCTTTTATTTTTTTCCAATTTCTTCTCTTTTATTCATCCACTTATCCTCATCATCCCTTAATTTCCTCTTAGCTTGCCAAATGGAGAGAGTTAGGTGAAAATCAAAGAGGTGATGACACCTCTTTGGCTATGTGTCTCCATTAGGAAATTTAGGGATTTCTATTTTCTAATAAATAGAAATACTCCACTAAAGAGGTGTCTCCATTAGGAAATTGAGGGATTTCTATTTTCTAATAAATAGAAATACTCCACTAAAACAACCTTACTCACCAAATACCAAGTATACCATCTAAATACTAATCCATTTAATCCAAATGATGTTTAAAATAATTATTGAAAAATAATTTGCTCATTAGAAAATTATGTAAAACTTATAAAAATACTCGAAATTGCATATGTACAAATACGTCTAGAAATACTACATTATACCCGCATATACAAAAACATGGTATTACATTCTATCCACCTTAAAACAAAGTCCGTCCTCGGACTTTCTAAAGTTAAGGGTCTAAACAAAGGCTAAATGAATCTAAGTGTCGTCCCACCCACGGAATACAAACAACATTACATATACTCAAACATAGCTTTATGTATCACATATACGTACATACACTGCACAAACACAACACACAAGAAGATATATATACACCATAGTATTCATACACCACATTTTCATACAAGTACTCCACATAGTTTATACAAACATATGTATACATGACATATACACGCAATAAACCAAACCATCGAACACAAGCAATATTACTTACAAGTCCATAAACACCACGATGAAGGAACCACAACACATACATACATACACATGCCTACATTCATATCACTTCATACATTCAATTATACCACACTCATACAATAGCCATACATGCACCTACTACATTCATAGCATAGACATATGTACACATATGTACAAGCACAAACACCAAGTCACATAAGTAACATACATACATAGATACATACATACAAGTATACAGTCATACAGCTAGATATATGTATCACTCATATGTATATATATATATATACATATCATCATAACAAATGCACATACAACAAAAGACATGCATAACAAACACATTTATAGATACATCCACACATACCAATATACTCTATCTATGTATACATACAAACATCCTAACATATGCTTATATATTAAAACTACACGTACTTCAATAAAGAAATATACATAGCATATACCTTACATATGCAACATATAGCACACATATAGAACCAATTATACCAACCCATGAATACATACCACCTGCACCTATGTACACAATAGTGCATGCCGTAGAACGTCACCATAGGTGACAATCTATCCACCTGGAACCAGGTTCTTTCTTAGCCTTCTATAGGTAGGCCTCTATACTAATAATTTCTAAGTCTAGTCTCTAAGGCCACTACCCACCTTAAGACACGACTATTCTCTATGGAGCATTACCCATACTATCTTATGAACGCCTTAGTGCAGTGACTTACATGGGCCACCAAATGTAACGTCCCGCTTCCCATGATACCCGAGAAGTACAAATTCGTCCCAAATATTCCTACAGGAGAGAGTGTTAAAAAGAAAGGGAAGAATGAGAGTCTACAAGAAGAATAATACAGGTCACTGCGCACATGCTGGGAAGTACAAGTAATGCTCCAACACAGAAAATAAGAGACAATCATATACAAGTCCAACATTCTTTATTATTAAAACAAAGGTACCTCTTTATTTACATCATCTCATCCTCAAATACAAAAGTGAAAACCCAGAAGAAATCCCAGAAAAATCCCCAAAATACATAAAGGTCCACACCAGTACAACTCACTCCTTAAACTAGCCTAAGAACTAACTGAAGAGGCTGCCTTCTGAGGATTCCATCTCTACCACGAATTGAAAGCTAACTCCTAAGTCAGGCCTGATCTGGTTGTACTGCTCTGAAACGTGGAAGAAGTAAATTGGAAATGTCAACACGTGACCTATTAGGAAATCCTAACATCGCTAGGTATAGTCTAGTTTTAGAACTGTTCTTCCTAACTAGCGTCTGGTCACTTTACTGTAAATAAGTCTACCGTTTACGCATAAGGAACACGTACTATAAATAAGGTCTACTGAATTAACATGCAGTGAAAGTAAAAAATATCACTTGCAGATAATGAAAAGTAAGAGCTACAGAATTAAATAAGCGTGAAGTAAAGGTAGACAATCATAGATATGCACATGATGCATATGAATGGTTATGAATACAAATGCAATACCTAAGGGATTCCATCTATGTCAGCGTGCCTACAATGTGACTCATGGATTCTAGAGGTGGCTCCCATGAATTCAGGAGGTGGCCCCTGACATTTCTGTGGCAAGCTGGTCTATGTAGCACGTACGTCTATGTCATCTATCATACCACACATAGATTCAAGAGGTGGCCTAATGGATTCAGGAGGTGGCGTCCGGCATTTTCGTGGCACTCTGGTCCATGGGGCACTTTGGTCCATGTGGTTTTAATTTCTGTTAAGCTACCATTCTTTTCATGACAAATTTCTCATACACTATAACATCTTATGTTTCCAATTAACAATAACTCCATCATTCTTAATATTCACACATCATGTTATAGAAGCATCTTGTCATAAAGTATGCTAATATGAGAATAAGGAGCATAACATGGCATTTGTGTGACATTGTACTTGGATAACAACATTACATCCATAAGCATGAATATCACCATTCTTAGCACCATAATTTTCACAAACTTTAGCATGCTATTTATGTGACAACTACAGAATTCTGTTTGGAATCTAGACTCTGATTTATCAGTCTAAAACAGCTATCTAATGTCATAATCTGGTTTAGTACTGAACATAAAAGTTGTAGATGCTTACGTTCTGTTTCAAATTATCTAAGATTTATGAAAGTTTTCTCAAAATGTAGCAGAATCTGTCTAAAACTGACACCATGGTAAATTCGTCTGTTTACACATTCCTATAGTCAAAACTAGGTTCTGCTTCCTTCATGACCTTTTCAAAACATTTTGAATCATCCCATTTGGTGGTCTACATTAGTAGATATGAATTATTGAATCTACAGGATAAAACTCAAATTTTTACAGCATATCATTAACATAACTATTAAAGCATATTGACAGACTAACATGAAGCTACTAGTCATACTACCATTGCCATCCTAATAATTTGACATGATAATGATTTTAAAGCTAAGAAAGGAAGCATAATGGCAACGTGGTCTACACTAATATGTGATGTTACATGGTATATTTTGGCAAACTATGCATAATTCCACTAAATAAAACATTACATCATAAGCATGCATACTAAACCTAACATAACATGGCACTTTATTAGCGTGGGGCTTAAACTACAATTCTACATCAAATTCCAACTTAAATTAACTAGGTGATGAAACTCTATAACCACAATCCTAAAACTACATCCTAACTAGAACGTTAGAACTCCTACCTCAAATATCTCCTTCTTAATTTCTTTGGCCCTTCTTCTCCTTGAAGACCCCATCAATCCTCAAGCTTTCTTCTTCCATACCTTAAGCTACAATGTTGGATGTCAATAGGGGGATTGAATTAATGAGATGGTGGTGGAGTGGGAGGTGCAAAGGGAGGAGAGATGGGAGAGAAGAGGGGATGAGAACTTGAATTTTTTCTTCTTCTTTTCCTTTTTATTTTTTTTCCAATTTCTTCTCTTTTATTCATCCCCTCATCCTAGTCATCCCTTAATTCCCTCTTAGCTTGCCCAATGGAGATAGTTAGGTGAACATCAAAGAGGTAATGACACCTCTTAGGCTAGGTGTCTCCATTAGGAAAATTAGGGATTTCTATTTTCTAATAAATAGAAATACTCCAGTAAAATACCCTTACTCACCAAATACAAAGTATACCATCTAAATACTCATCCATTTAATCCAAACGATGTTTAAAAATATTTTAAAATAATTTGGTAATTAGAAAAGTATGAAAAATTTATAAAATACCCAAAAATTTCATACGTACAAATATGTCTAGAGATACGTACATTGTAACAGTATATACGAAAACAAGGTATTACACTATAAAAACCATATTATTTTATAAAAAGTTATATATCTTCTATACAATGTAGAAAATAGCACCGAGCTCAAATAATATGCAAATATGTTCGTTGGAACCAAAAGATCACCATCATCAACTGAAAAATAAGAGTAGACAACATTAGGCTATAAAAATCATATCATTTAATAAAAAGATCCATAACTTTCCGAATATAGAAAATAGCCCGTAGCTCAGAAAAATCCGCAAAAATGTTCGTTCAAACAGGGAGATCACCTTCGTCAATTAAAAAATAAGAGAAGAAAAAATTTGGTCAAAAATCATATCATATAATAAAAAGATCCATAACTTCTCGAAATTGTAGAAAAATATCACCGAGCTCAGAAAACACGATAAAAATGTCTGTTGGAAGCGGGAGATCACCATCTTTAACAGAATAATAAGGGAAGAAAAATTAGGTTATAAAAACATATCATTTAATATAAAGATTTATATCATACATAAAATTTAGAAAATAGCTCGGAGCTCAGAAAAATCTGAATAAATGTCTGTTGGAACCAGGAGATCGCCATCTTCAACTGAAAAATAAAAGAAGACAAAATTATACCAAATATCATATCATCTAATAAAAAGATACATAACTGCGCTAAAATGTAGAAAATAACGTTGAGCTCAGAAAAATCCGCATAAATGTCTGTTGGAACTGGGAGATCGCAATATTCAACTGAGAAAAAGAGAAGACAAAATTAGGCCAAAAAGCATATCATGTAATAAAAGATTCATATCTTCCAGAAAATGTAGAAAAAAGCCCAAAGCTAAGAAAAATATGCAAAAATGTTCGTTGGAACAGGGAGATCACCATATTCAACTAAAAAAATATGAGAAGACAAAATTAAGCTACAAAAATCTTTTCATTTAATAAAGAGATCCCTATCTTTAATAAAATGTACAAAATAGCATGGATCTCAGAAAAATCCGCAAAAATGTTCGTTGGAACTGGGTGATCAGCATCTTCTACTGAAAATAAGAGAAGAAAAAATTAGGATATAAAAATCATATCATTTAATATGATTTTTCTTCCAGAAAGTGTACAAAATGGCCCCGAGCTTAGAAAAATCCGCAAAAATATCCGTTAGAACCGGGAGATCGCCATCTTCAACTGAAAAAATAAGAGAAGACAAAATTAGGCCAAAATATCATATCAATTAATAAAATAATACATATCTTCCAAACAGTGGAAAATTACCCAAAGCTCAGAAAAATATGCAAAAATGTCCGTTGGAACCGGGAGATCAACATCTTCAACTGGAATATAAGGGAAGACAAAATTAGGCCAAAAATCATTTTATTTAATAAAATGATCGCCATTTTCAACTGGAAAATAATAGAAGAAAAAATTAGGCTATAAAAATCATGTCAATTAATAAAAAGATCCATATCTGGCGTAAAATGTAGAAAATAGCACCAAGCTCATAAAATGATATATAAAAATCTTATTAGTTAAAGATGGCGATATCCTGGTTACAACAGACATTTTTATCAATGTTCTAAATGGCGTGAGGCGTGGCGTGGCGGCAAGGTAAAGCCTCAAGCCTTAGGAGCCTTAGGAGCCTTGGCAGAGCCACGTCGTTTTTCAAGGCGTGGTTTAAGGCGGCAAATGTGTGTATATATTATATAATATATATATATGTAGATAGTAGACTATGCTCCACTTAGATGGATTAGTTTCCAAATCCTACCAAATCCATAGCCTTCCATCTACATTGAGATGAGTGCTTACAATTAACTAAAGTGTTACATTACTAAAAAGCAAATGTTTACATAACAAAAAAGCATGTGACCTCAATACGTCATAAATATCAAAGCACTCGATTAAAATAGTTGCTAAAGCTATTTGGATAATTGGATCTGAACGAAATTTGCTGATACTTGAAGGAACATTGATTTTTGGCATTTTCTAGTTCAACATCTTGAATAAACTTTGTTCACAAGGCTGTCTAAAGCCAGAAAAGGAATAATATTGATACAACATATGGACACATTTCAGCCAAGCAAGTAAACAAACACCATACTATGCATAATGCATATAATCATTAAATGAAGCTGATTTGTGGTGTATAATGCAGTTTGAGCTCACCTTCCCAAAGCACCAAATCTAAACATGAACAGCTCAAAAAGGTGACATTTTTAAGCAATATGAAAAATTTCAAGTTTACCTCTGAGATCGCCGATCGATGACAAAGAAGACGCGAAAATCTCCGGCCAGAATCGCGAGACACGATGGATGGAGTTGATGTCGTCGAGGTCAGTGCGGGTGGTGCTGACGTGGCCGCGGTCGGAGACCCGTCGGCCGTCGGTCTGATGGTGGAGATGAGGGCGGCCGGTGACGCGGATGCTGCTCAGAGGGAGGTCCGGAGTAATCGATCATCGAAGGTGGCTCGAATCGATATAATGCCCTAATAATGCGGGCGGTTGCGGTCAGGTTGAAAACCCTCAAATAATAGAGAACGGGTCGGGTTCTCTTAGCCCTATAATGCAGACCCTCGGTACCATTTTTTTATTTTTTTCGTTTTTTGTGGCACGCCTTATGTTTTGTGGTGTGCCTTGTGTCACCATGGCACGCCATGCGGTGTGCTGCCTCAAATAGCCTACATGAGCATTAACGGGGCGTGGGGGTCGAGCCTTGCCGCTATGGCGCGTCATGGTGTCGCCGTGGCAAGTTTTTTAGAAGCTTGATTTTTATAGATGAAGATGTCGACTTCTCGGTTTCGAATTTTGTCTTCTATTATATTTGAGTTAAAGATGGCAATTTCTGAATTTCAACGGACATTCTTTGGCCTAATTTTGCCTTCTCTGATAGCATTTAATAAAATGATCCATATCTTTTAGAAAATGTGAAAAATAGCCTGGAGTTCAGAAAAATCCGTAAAAATGTCTGTTTGAACCGGGAGAACGCCATCTTTAACCGAAATATAAGAGAATACAAAATAATGCCAAAAAATCGTATCATTTAATACAAAGGACGCCATCATCAACTAGAAAAAAGAGAAAGCAAAATTAGGCAAAATTAAGCAAAATTAGGCAAAAAATCATATCATTAATAAAAAGTTTCATATCTTCAATAAACTGTAGAAAATAGTTCCAAGTTTAGAAAAATCCGTAAAAATGGCTGTTGGAACTGGAAGATCGACATCTTCAACTGAAAATCAGAGAAGACAAAATTAGGCTCTAAAAATCATATCATTTAATATAAAGGTTCATAGCTTATAGTTAATTTAAGAAATAGCCTGGAGTATAGAAAATTCCGCAAAAATGTCCGTTGGAACCGGGCGATCGCCATCTTCAATGAAAAAAAATAAGAAAAGACAAAATTAGGCGTAAAAATCATATCATTTAATAAAAAGAACTATAACTTCTCGAAAATGTAGAAAAATAGCACTGATCTCAGAAAAGCCGCAAAAATATCCTTGGAACCGAAAAATCACCATCTTCAACTGAAAAATAAGGGACGACAAAATTAGGCTATAAAAATCATATCATTTAATATAAAAATCCATATCTTCCAAAAAAATTTAGAAAATAGTCTAGAGCTCAGAAAAATATACAAAAATATTCGTTGGAACTGGAAGATCGCCATCTTCAACTAGAACATAAAAGTAGACAAAATTAGGCCAACAAACATATCATTTAATAAAAAGATTGCCATCTTCAACTGGAAATAAGAAAAGACAAATTTAGGCTATAAATTTCATATCAATTAATAAAAAGATTCATATCTTTCATAAAATGTAGAAAATAGTACGAAGCTAAGAAAATGATATATAAAAGTCTTATCAGTTGAAGATGGCGATATCTTGGTTACCACGGACATTTTTAAAGTTGAACATGGCGATTTCCCGGTTCCGAATTTTGTCTTGTCTTATTTCAGTTGAATCACCATCTTCAACTGAAAAAGAAAAGAAGACAAAATTAGGGTATAAAAATCATAAGATTTAATATAAAGATTCATATATTATAGAAAATGTATAAAAAATTGCGGAGCTCAAAAAAATCCTGCAAAAATATCCGTTGAAACCGGGAGATCGCCATCTTCAACGGAAAAAATAAGAGAAGACAAAATTAGGACAAAAATAATATCATTTAATAAAAAGATCCATTTCTTCGAGAAAATGTAGAAAAATAGCCATGTGCTCAAAAAATCCGCAAAAAATATCCGTTAGAATCGAAAGATCGTCATCTTCAACTGAAAAATCAGAGAAGACAAAATTACACTACAAAAAGTATATCATTGATAAAAATATCTATATATTCAATAAAATAAAGAAAATTACATTGAGCTCAAAAAAATCAGCAAATAATGTCCGATGTAACCGGGAGATCTCCATCTTCAACTGAAAAATAAGGAGAGACAAAATAAAGTTATAAAAATCCTATCATTTAATATAAAGATTCATATATTATAGAAAATGTATAAAAAATCGCGGAGCTCAGAAAAATCCTGCAAAAATATCTGTTGAAATCGGAAGATCGCCATCTTCAATGGAAAAAAAATAAGTGAAGACAAAATTAGGACAAAAATCATATCATTTAATAAAAAGATCCATTTCTTCGGGAAAATGTTGAAAAATAGCCATGTGCTCAAAAAATCCGCAAAAATGTCCGTTAGAATCGAAAGATCGTCTTCTTCAACTGAAAAATAAGAGAAGACAAAATTAGACTACAAAAAGTATATCATTTGATAAAAATATCCATATATTCAATAAAATAAAGAAAATTACATTGAGCTCAGAAAAATTAGCAAACAATGTCCGTTGTAACCGGGAGATCTCCATCCTTAACTGAAAAATAAGGGGAGACAAAATAAAGTTATAAAAATCCTATCATATAATATAAAGATACATATCTTACAGAAAATATAAAAAATAGCCTGTAGATCAGAAAAATCCGCAAAATGTCCTTTGGAACCAGGAGATCGCCATCTTCATCTGAAAAATAAGAGATGACAAAATTAGGCCAAAAATCATATCATTTAATAAAAAGAAGCATATCTTCCAGAAAATGTAGAAAGTAGCCCCGAGATGAGAGAAATCAACGAAAATATCCTTTGAAGCCTGGAGATCACCATCTTCAACTGAAAAATAAGGAAAGACAAACTTAAGCTATAAAAATCATATCATTTAATAAAAAGGTCCTTATCATACAAAAACGTAGAAAACAGCCCGGAGGTTATAAAAATCCGTAAAAATGTTTATTAGAACCAGGAACCGCCATCTTTCAATGAAAAAGTAAATAAAAACAAAATTAGGCCAAAAAATCATATCATCTTTACGGAAAATGTAGAAAAATCGCCCGAGTTCAGAAAAATCCGCAAAAATGTCCGTTGGAACCGATAGATCACCATACTTAACTGAATAACAAGGGAAGACAAAATTACGCTACAAAATTATACTATTCAATAAAAAGATCCATATCTTCAGTAAAATGTAGAAAATGGATTAAGGCTTAAACGCAAAAATGTCCGTTGGAATAGGTAGATCGCCAGTTTTAACAGAAAAATAAGAGAAGGCAGAATTAGGCAAAAAAATCATATCATTTAATAAAATGATCCATATTTTTTAGAAAATGCAGAGCATAGCTCAAATATCAGAAAAATACGCAAAAATGTCCGTTGGAAATGGGAGATCACCATATTCAATTGAAAAATAAGAGAAGATAAAATTAGGCTATAAAAATCATATCATTTAAAATAAATATTCATATATTATAGAAAATGAAGAAAATATCCCGTAGCTAATAAAAATCTAAAATGTAGGTTGGAACCAGGAGTTTTCCATCTTCAACGAAAAAATAAGAGAAGACAAAATTAGGCCATAAAAAGCATATCATTTAATATAAAGAGTCATATCTTACAGAAATTGTAGAAAATAGCCTGGAGTTCAGAAAAATCTGTACAAATTTCTGTTGGAACTAGGAGATTGACATTTTCAACTAAAAAAATCAGAGAAGACAAAATTAGGTGATAAAAATCATATCATTGAATTAAAAATTCATATCTTCAATAAAATGTAGAAAATAGTCTCGAGATTAGAAAAATCCGCAAAAATGACCGTTAGAACCAGGAGATCGCCATCTTTAACGGAAATATAAGAGAAGAAAAAAAGGCCAAATCATATACTTTAATAAAATGATTCATATCTTTTAGAAAATGTAGAAAATAGCCCAGATCTCAGAAAAATCCTTAAAATTTTCTGTTAGAACCGGAAGATCGCCATATTTAACTGAAAAAATAAGAGAAGACAAAATTAGGCTATAAAATTTTATCATTTAATATAAAGATCCATGTCTTACAGAAAATGTAGAAAAATGCCTGGAGTTAAGAATAGTTTGCAAAAGGTTCGTTGGAATCGAGAGATCGCCCTATTCAACGAAAAAAAATTAGAGAAGACAAAATTAGGCCTCAAAATAATATTATTTAATAAAAAGATCCATATCTTCTAGAAAATATAGAAAATAGGGTCGAGGTCAAAAAAATCCGCAATAGTGTCCATTGGAAACAAGAGATCGCCATCTTCAACTAAAAAAATAAGGGAAAACAAACTGAGGCTATAAAAATCCCATCATTTAATAAAAGATTCATATCTTCCATAAAATATAGAAAATAGCCCCCAGCTCAGAAATCTGCAAAAATGTCCGTTTGAATTGGGAGATTGCTATCTTCAACTGAAAAATAAGCAAGACAAACTTAGGCTATAAAATCATATCATTTAATAAAAAGAGCCATATTTTCCATAAAATGTAAAAAAAATAGCTCGAAACTCAGAAAAAATGCAAAATGTCTGTAACAACCCACTGTCGGGGCCCGTTACTGTTTGGAACATGCGAAAGTCTTGCTAGGCACCAATGAAGTCAATACATGCTCTGTTGCAGAAATACGCCAAAATACTCATAATGAAAATGGTTTACAACCTTATTATAATCAGCAGCGTACAGAAAAGGAAATACAACCGAATACAAATACACACCAAGCCACTCTGATACATCAAATACTAAAACTCTCTCACACTCACACTTAGTAACTATCGTCCTCCTAGTCAAACACAACAACAAACTCAGCGTCTGCAGTCTCTGGTGCAACTTCTGAAGGGTCGTCAGGATCAGACGTAACTCAAAGCATCTCTAATCATGGAGATTAATACAAAGTACAAGCATGGCAGTCTAAAGAGAAAAGAAGTAAAGTGCGAACAATGATGATAAGGAAATAAAGCAGAAATGTAACTTGCAATTTAAATTATCAGCAATATCCAGCAATTATAAGTAATTTATTAAAAGAGTCCATGTTACGAGAGTCTAACTGAGTCATACCTAGACTGTGACTTATAATTCGGGGTACAGTAAGCAACCAAGAGTACACCTCTTGCCACGGATGCTACCCGGGCAAACCATTCTATAAGAACTGTGCAATAATCTGTGATCTGTGATGGTTGTCACCGGCTACTGTGATGGGTTGCTAGAACCCGCACGGTGACATCAAGGCCTGGACTAGTCGCTCCTACACCATTACTGTTATAAGTTACCCCAAACCCAGTGTATGTGGTGTTACCGTAATTACAAGTTAGGAATCATTTATCTAGAGTTACACATTTTTACGTAACTGTTCAAAAAAATCAAGCTTCCACGATACTGTGCAGGTTGTCAAGACTAGTTAACTGTTCAATCGATCAATTGCTAGTGAAAGGAAACTAATTTTAGCATGCATTTGTTTTTGAATTAAAGCCCATGGTAAGATTACGAAGAGTTACCGATCTGCCTTGTAGTGAAAGGCGTGTTTTGGTCAGTGGTAAGGGGTACCTGGTTCACATATGTTACATGGCAAGTTAGCCATAAAACTAATAATAAAACTTTATACGATAAAATAAAACTAAGTTATTAACTTACTTATATAACTTACTAACTTAACTATTTAATATCTTATAATAAAACTTTATAATTAAGTTGATAAATGTAACTTTTATTTTAATATAAACTAATTCTTTAGAAACTTAGCGTATGCATCTAATATAGGTTATAAAATATTAACTTATAATTAACTTATAAAATAACTTTATATTAAAAAAAATTATATTAACTTAACTTATTAACTAATTAACTAACATAACCTAACTTTTATATATACAACTTAACTTATATAAATATTACCTCACCCTTTCTTTATTGTGATGTCTTCTCTTTCCCTTTCTTTTTTATTTCTTTTTTTGCTTCTCTTTGCAGCAGGGGAGGGGGATCAAGAGGATGCGGCCTTCTCTTTGCAGCAGGGGAGGGGGATCAAGAGGATGCGGCTTAGGGGCGGCTGGGCGGTGCAAAGGGGGCTCAGGGACGGTGCAAAGGGGCACGACGGGCGGCAAAGGAGGTTGCGCGTGGCACTGTGCAAGGGGGCCGTCGGCCTGGAGGCTATGGCGACGCGGCGAAGGGCAGCGGGGTCGGGCGCGGCCAGGCGACGGCGGGCGCGCGCGGCTAGCTGGGCTACAGCCTGAGGAGTTGGGGAACGACGATTCGAGGTGGGGGAAGAGGAAGAACGAAAATGGGTTGAATGGGGGTTGAATGTGGGGATTTCAGGTTCAATTTCACGATTTAGGCTTCAATTTTGATGTTTTCCTCTTTAATTTCGGAATTGGTTTTGGTTTGGAGATTTGATCTGGGACGAAGTAATGTGTTTGATTTGGGTTGCAGGATTTTGGGTTGATTGATGTGTTTGCTGTTGGGCTGAAGGATGTGGAATGATGTCGATGGTGTTGTTTTTGCATGAAGTTTGAACAAAAATGGGGATGATGATGTGCCTAAGGATGAACAGGAGAGGGGTTTGATTAAATAAGTGTAAACTTATAATACTGTAATTATGAGAGTATTTAATGAAAGTGGGTGAGATTTTGACTAACGTTTTAGGGGAATGAACTGAATGTATTTGGGGGAGGTACCGGGCTGTGGGACTAGAAAAACATGGAAGGGGTGTGTTGGGAAATAGGTTAGTTATTAATAAGAAGTAATTAATAATAGTAAACGTAATTTGGTAATTATCTAAATTAATTAGTTAAGCTATGGTAAAAATTTCTTAAAACAAAGTAGTGCTCGCGTCAGCGCGTAGACAAGAAAACACTCGGATATAAACACTCGAACAACTGAAGTAAATACGTGCAATCAAAGACGCCTAAAAATTCAGGTCGTTACATCCTACCCTCCTTAGAATAATTCCGTCCTCGGAATTCTCTACAGGGCTGGGAAAAGTCAGGGGTAACGTTCTCGCATTTCGTCCTCTCGCTCCCATGTAGATTAACCAGGTGCGTCGCGACGCCACATCACCATGACTAGATCTATAGTCCTGCTCCTGAAAACTTTCTGGCGTCGATCTAGGATCTCCACTGGTTGCTGCTCATATGTCAAGTCCGGATGGACTGCGATCTCCGAATAGGCCACGCCATGACTAGGGTCGCTCACATAGCGGCGCAACTGCGAGATGTGGAACACATTGTGCACTACCTCTAAAGCAGGGGACAATGCAAGCTTGTAGGCCACTTCGCCTACTCGCTCCAAAATATCGAAAGGCCCAATGAATCGAGGACTAAGCTTTCCTCTCTGACCAAAGCGAATTAATCCTCGGTTGGGCGAGATCTTCAGAAAAACATGATCACTGGGCTGAAATGTAGGGGATCGTCTAACCCTTGCAATACTAACAACACACACTAGAGGGGGGGCTGAATAGTGTAATGGCAATAAAATTGTCCAAATAAAATTTAACTTGCAAATGCGGAATTATAAATGCAAGAGGAATTAAATGGCACAATCAATCCAAACGCAAACACAAAGTTTTACCCTGGTTCCCCAAACTTGGGTACATCCAGCCACACCAATATTCACTATATTCCCACACAGAGAAGTGAATACAACTGTCACAAGGAGATACCCTACAAAGAGGATTTATGCCCTACACAAGGACCCAACCAATCCTACACAAGGATCAAGACTCCCACACAGAGAATCACCAACTCACACTCAGAGAATTAGGGTTAACGCTACACTTGGACACTCGAACTCCCACAAAGAGAGTTAATTCCCATAAAGAGAATTCCCTAGTCCCACAAATAGACAACCTCTCACAAAGAGAGAAACTCCCACAAAGAGAGCATCCTAATCCCACAAAGAGAAATAGGAAAATAACTTACACCCTGTAAAGCAAATACTTTTACCTATGCCTTGAGATGCTTACTCATGAATGAATGCAAGGCATGGAAGAGGATCTCCAAGTGTTGGAATATGCTTGAGAGCACTTGGATGATTTCCCTTGAGCTGGACTTCAATGCATGAAGGAAGATGAATGCTCAATAGAAGGAAATGAGGGAGCTTGAGAGTGGCTTAAAGATCTCTTGAGATTTTCAATAGAATCAAAAGTAATCAAGAATCAATCAAGAAGTTTAAGCATAGGCAGCACACTCATATATATAGGAATCCTATATCAAGCCCAAAAACCTAAAGAAACAGCCAAATAATCAAATCTGCAACGGCTAGAAACTGGGTGAAAACGACAGGAACAGTCGACTGATGATCAAGAAACAGTCACTGATCAACGGCTAGAAAATATCTTACGGCTATAATCTGACCCAGGACAGTCGACTGACGAAGTCAATACAGTCGACTGATAAACAGGACAGGCGCCTGTTAATCCTTCAGCAGACGACTGCTGCAGGGGATGGATCGAAACAGAGAGCTGCACTCTTTCTCCAATTCTTCGCACATGCGACTGATGTTAATACTACAGTCGACTGTCAAATAGTCAGGCGACTGTACATTCTTCATCAGTCGACTACTGTAAAGTATGGAGAGAAGACAGAGAGATGTAGAGATTGCACTTACGCTAGACAGGCGACTGTTGGCCAATATCCAGGTGTCTGTAAATATACAGGCGACTGGAAACCGATCGACAGACGACTGTGCGTAAAGCTCAAGTTTGAGTCAATAGAAATGTTGACTTAAGCAGTGCATATCAGGCGACTGTAGAAGGAGCTACAGGTGACTGGAAATCACCCAGTCGGCTGTGTTTCCCTCAACAGGCGACTGACGGAAAGAGTGAACCTAATGGGTTGGATTCTATGATAATCCTAAGATTCACTAAGATGGTTAAATGCATGTGCATGAATGAGCAAACTATCTAGCAAGGCATTACATCAACCCTAGACTCAAAAGAGAGAGAAAGCAATAAAGTAAATTACATGAATTACAATGCTTTCTTAAGAGTCTAAGTCTTCAATCTTGATGCCTCGAAAGCTCTCCATCATCTCCAAGCTTTGGCACTCCTTGAGTCCAAACTTTGGCCCTTCTTCACATGATGTCCATCCTTACACCAAGTGATTAGTCTCCAAGAAAGATATCCTTGAAATAAACTGAGAGACTAAGACATGAGATTCATTAGCAACAACATAATGTTATGATCATCATCAAAATAAGATTGGTATGAAACACCAATACTCAACAATCTCCCCCTTTTTGATGATGACACACATTATGTAAATCATAAAGAATTAAAGCACAATGCTAATGATCTCCCCCTACTTTTATGCACCAAATATATACTGAGCTCCACAAAGGTAAATACTCAAAATACCAATAACAACATGGTGACATATAATAGGCATGGATTACATAAACCAATTGCAAGGAATAAAAGCATGCAAACATGAAAGGTTTATCTAATCCCATATATCTCTCCTCATAGAGATATCTCTCCCCATATGCATATGTATATATCTCTCCCCCTATAGATATGATCACATAATGCATATATCTCTCCCCCTTGACATCGTCAAAAAGGTGGACACCAAAAATATCCCCCTTTGACATCTTAACCAAGATGTGACAATATGCAAGAAACGAAAGATATGTATGATACCAAATATAAAAATTTAGTGGGTATCAATTCACTATCCCATGCTCCCCCTCGATCATAGAAATGGTCAACTTTTGACTTCTAGGATCTAATACCAATTAATTATTGGAGCCATGGGCCTTAAAAATGTATCAAAGCAATAGATATGGAAAAATCAAGCTTCAAAGATACACAAGGATATTGCCAAAAACAATGAGACATGAAACAAGTTGGCAATAAACAAGAGGTTTGGTTTGAGACCCAAAATAACCAAATGTAAATAATGATCTCAAATAACCTCCGAAATGATAGTTAAAATATGTCTTAAGATAATTTAAACATATAATATATTAACTCCCCCATTGACATACACATGGATCAAAAATGCATGTAAGTCAATAAACCCCAAAGTCCCAATTTTCATGAAAAGAAATAAATTTGAAAAATATTTTCAAAATCATGAAACACACACAATCAATGGGTATGCTTAAAATAAACATAGAAGCACAATACCCATGCAATATGCAAATGTGTGAGGAACCTAAACATTAGGTAACCAAACCCAAGAGGAGTTTGATTTCCTAACATAATCACACGAGGTGATCACATCCCTAACTAGAGAGTTGATGTAACTATCCCTCTCTTGCACACTACCCTTAGTGGAAATCCACAATCTCAAGGACTTCCTAGGCAATGGTTTTACCTTTGCAAGAGGGAAGGATGTGGCATGCTTAGGTGTAGAAACAAATTTGTTAGCACGCAAAGAATGAGGATTTTGCTTCTTAGCAAAAAATGAAGATTCTTCATTCTTCCTCATCACCTTGTGATCTACATGCTTCTTGTGGGTGTTATTGTTGTACAAGAGAGCATGGTGATTCTTCTTAGATGCTTTAGCAAGTTTTCTTGAGTTTGCATCAAAAGAAGAACTAGAGGTGGGTTTAGGAACCACATTTGAATATAACCAAAACCTCCTCTATGATTTGTTGTATGTTGTTTTTCCAACAAATCGTGGAGTGAATCCCTAGAATGCACAAAGCTTATGAGCTTCCGGGATTCCTCTTCACATTTCAACGTAAGTTGTTGAATGTGAGCATCTAAGCTAAGGTTTTGAGCAATGAGATTTTCATTAGAAATACTCAATTCCTTAACTTGAGAGAGAAGTGTGTCTCTCTCACAAGTATCATAAACATGCCTTTCATCATGAATATTTACACAAGATGATTCTAACTCATGCACCCTACTCATAGCATTATCAAGTTTAGCTTTCATTTTATCATATGAATCGATGCACTTACTTGCCAAATTGGATGCTACATTTAGGCGGTATTCAAGCTCCTCATAGGATGGCTTTTCCTCCTCGGTTTCTTCATCACTTTCCTCCTCACTTGAGCTTGATGAAGACTCTTCCCCATTAGCCATGAAGCAACTTTCTTCTTTAGAGTTGAGCCACGTCTCTATCTCTTCATCGCTAGAGTTAGATGAAGTTGATGAAGAATCATCAAAGGCAACAAAACACCTTTGATCATGCTCCTTGTCATCCTCTTCTTCATCATTAGATGTGTCCCCATCGGAATCATCAAATGTGCCGATGAGTCCCTTCTTTTGGTTCTTGACCTCGGACTTGGCTTTCCAAAGTTTCTTCCCTTTACCCTTGTATGAATCTACGTTGGGTTTGGAAGGGCACTCGGTAGCCACATGACCTATTCCACTGCAGTTGAAACAAACCAACTTGTTAGACTGTGAGACAAACTTTGATGAAGACATACCTTGATTGTCCTTGAGGAATGCCTTGAAGTTCTTGAATTGCTTAGCAAGCTCGATGTAGTCATCTTCACAAAGAGCTTCTTCATCTTCACTTGGAGCTTCTTGTTGGAACTTCTTTTTCCACTTGAAAGACTCCTTCTCACCATGAAGAGCAACGCCCTTTTTCTTCTCGGGCTTGGTTGACTGAATCTCTTCCTTATGTTGAAGTAGCACTTCATGAGAGATCTCCAATGTATCCCAAATACTATTAGCAGATTTGCACATGGAGATGCGATGGAACTCATCTGGAGTGAGGGCACAATGGAGAACACACATAGCCCTAGCATTGACTTTGATCAAGTCCTTCTCTGCTTTAGTTCTCAAGGCCGCGGGTGAAGTAGGCTCCTCGAAAGGTGACTCCGTTATGTCCCAAAGGTCATGACTCTTTAAGTAGACCATCATCCTAATCTTCCAACTCGGGTAGTTGGTTCCGTTGAAGAGCGGGGGTCGGACGGTAGAAAGACCTTCTTCATGAGGCGCGGAAGTAGAGTTGAATGCCATCGTTGTAGTATGCTTTAACCTCGCTCTGATACCAATTGTAGGGATCGTCTAACCCTTGCAATACTAACAACACACACTAGAGGGGGGGTGAATAGTGTAATGGCAATAAAATTGTCCAAATAAAATTTAACTTGCAAATGCGGAATTATAAATGCAAGAGGAATTAAATGGCACAATCAATCCAAACGCAAACACAAAGTTTTAACCTGGTTCCCCAAACTTGGGTACATCCAGCCACACCAATATTCACTATATTCCCACACAGAGAAGTGAATACAACTCTCACAAGGAGATACCCCACAAAGAGGATTTATGCCCTACACAAGGACCCAACCAATCCTACACAAGGATCAAGACTCCCACACAAAGAATCACTAACTCCCACTCAGAGAATTAGGGTTAGCCCTACACTAGGACACTCGAACTCCCACAAAGAGAGTTAATTCCTACAAATAGAATTCCCTAGTCCCACAAAGAGACAACCTCTCACAAAGAGAGAAACTCCCACAGAGAGAGTATCCTAATCCCACAAAGAGAAATAGGAAAACAAATTACACCCTGTAAAGTAAATACTCTTACCTATGCCTTGAGATGCTTACTCATGAATGAATGCAAGGCATGGAAGAGGATCTCCAAGTGTTGGAATATGCTTGAGAGCACTTGGATGATTTCCCTTGAGCTGGACTTCAATGCATGAAGGAAGATGAATGCTCAATAGAGGGAAATGAGGGAGCTTAAGAGCGGCTTGAATATCTCTTGAGATTTTCAATAGAATCAAGAGTAATCAAGAATCAATCAAGAAGTTTAAGCATAGGCAGCACACTCATATATATAGGAATCCTATATCAAGCCCAAAAACCCAAAGAAACAGCCAAATAATCAAATCTGCAACGGCTAGAAACTGGGTGAAAACGACAGGAACAGTCGACTGATGATCAAGAAATAGTCGACTGATCAACGACTAGAAAATATCCAACGGCTATAATCTGACCCAGACAGTCGACTGACGAAGTCAATACAGTCGACTGATAAACATGACAGGCGCCTGTTAATCCTTTAGCAGACGACTGCTACAGGGGATGGATCGAAACAGAGAGTTGCACTCTTTCTCCAATTCTTCGCACATGCGACTGATGTTAATACTACAGTCGACTGTCAAATAGTCAGGCGACTGTACATTCTTCATCAGTCGACTACTGTAAAGTATGGAGATAAGACAGAGAGATGCAGAGATTGCACTTACGCTAGACAGGCGACTGTTGGCCAATATCCAGGTGACTGTAAATATACATGCGACTGGAAACCGATCGACAGACGACTGTGCGTAAAGCTCAAGTTTGAGTCAATAGAAATGTTGACTTAAGCAGTGCATATCAGGCGACTGTAGAAGGAGCTACAGGCGACTGAAAATCACCCAGTCAGCTGTGTTTCCCTCAACAGGTGACTGACGGAAAGAGTGAACCTAATGGGTTGGATTCTATGATAATCCTAAGGTTCACTAAGATGGTTAAATGCATGTGCATGAATGAGCAAACCATCTAGCAAGGCATTACATCAACCCTAGACTCAAAAGAGAGAGAAAGCAATAAAGTAAATTACATGAATTACAATGCTTTCTTAAGAGTCTAAGTCTTCAATCTTGATGCCTCGAAAGCTCTCCATCATCTCCAAGCTTTGGCACTCCTTGAGTCCAAACTTTGGCCCTTCTTCACATGATGTCCATCCTTACACCAAGTGATTAGTCTCCAAGAAAGATATCCTTGAAATAAACTGAGAGACTAAGACATGAGATTCATTAGCAACAACATAATGTTGCGATCATCATCAAAATAAGATTGGTATGAAACACCAATACTCAACATGAAACTCCAGATGTTGACATTTCGCATCTGCCCAATGCTTGTACATGTCCTGAGCCAGCTACAACTTCTCACTGATGGTCCGAACCGCATCCATGGCTTCTGTGATTAGCTCAGGACCTACCAACTCTCGATCTCCTACCTCATCCCAGCTCAAGGGGAATCGGCACTTCCTCCTATACAGTGCCACAAAAGGCGCCATACCGATGCTAGACTAGTAGCTGTTATTGTATGCAAACACCACCAAATAGAGATGGTCTTTCTATGATCCTTTGAAGTCCAGCATACATGCCCACATCATTTCTTTCAGTATCTGTATAGTACGCTCTAACTGACCATCTGCTTGTGGATGGTAAGCTGTACTAAAACTCAAGTGGGTTCCAAAGCTCTCCTGAAGGCTCCTCCAGAAACGAGATGTGAATCTGGTGTCTCTGTCCGAGACAATGCTGGTAGTAACTCCATGCAGCTTCACAATCTCATCCATGTACTTCTTGGCCAACACTTCTGTAGACTGGCCTAGACTGAAAGGAATAAAGTGAGATGTCTTGGTCAATCGATCTACAATCACCCAGACAGCGTCATTTTGCTTCGTACTCTTGGGTAGTCCATTCATGAAGTCCATCGTGATATGCGGCCATTTCCACTTCGAAATGTGTAAAGGCTGTAATAGGCCGACAGTCATCTGATGTTTAGCCTTCACCTGCTGGCATACAATACACTTTGCTACGCTCTGTGCGATGCTTCTCTTCATGCCATGTCACCAGTAATGCTGTCGCAGATCCTGATACATCTTGTACCCCCAGGATGTATAAAGTAAGGAGAGCTGTGAGCTTCCTCCAACAGCTCCTCTCTAATGGTGCCAGACGGTACACATATCATGTCCTCATACCTCAAGGATCCATCTGCATGAATCTTAAACTCTGGCCTCTGGCCTGCTATCACCAGATCTTTGATCTTCTGTAGCTTCTCATCGTCCATCTGAGTAGACTTTATCCTCTCTACCAAGGTCGACTAGATATGCATTTCCATCAAAGATGTAGTCATCCCTGGTAGAATCACTTCTATACCCATGTCACGGATCTCTTGTTGCAACCTCAACTGAGTCGTAAGGGTCATCACCCCTGGTAGACGACTCTATGCATCAGGTACGACATTAACTTTCTCAGGATGGTACTGAAGATCAATGTCATAATCCGCCATGAGCTCTATCCATCATCTCTGATGCATGTTGAGCTCCTTCTGAGTGAAGAGATACTTCAGACTCTTATGATCCGAGAACACATTCACGTGCTCCCCCAATAGAAAATGCCTCCAAATCTTCAATGGAAAAATCACGGCAGCCAACTTAAGATCATGCGTGGTGTAGTTCTTCTCATGGATCTTCAATTTCCTAGATGCATATGCTACGACTCGATCGTGCTGATGTAGCACGCATCCAAGTCCCTTACCAGATGCATCACAGAAGACTTCGATTCCTCCTGATCGGTCTGGAATGATCAAAATAGGTGCACTCGTCAACCTTTTATTCAACTCCTGAAAAGCATCCTCACATGCTTTTGACTAAACAAACACCACATTCTTTCTCGTCAATCGCGTCATGGCTCCTGCAATCTTTGATGAACCTTCGATAGTAGCCAACGAGTCCCAAGAAGCTTTGAATCTCGGTCACCGTTCAAGGGACTGGCTAGTTTTAAACATCGTCTACTTTTTCAGGATCAACAGTAATCCCTTCTCTGGACACTACGTGGCCTAGAACCGCCACCTCGTTCAGCCAGAACTTGCACTTGCTAATTTTGGCATAAAGCTGGTGTCTTCTCAGGGTCTCGAGAACCTTCTTGAGATACTCTGCATACTCCACCGCATTCTTCGAGTAGATGAGAATTTCATCGATGTAGACTACTATGAACTTGTCTAAGTATTCATACAATACTTGGTACATGAGACTCATAAATACTGCGGTGCATTGGTCACACCAAACGGCATTACTAAGTGCTTATAATGTCCGTATCTGGTCCTAAATGCAGTCTTGGGAACATCTTCGTCTTTCACCTTCACTTGATGGTACCCTGTCCTCAGATCCAGCTTCAAATAGACGCTTGACCCCCCGAGTTGATCGAAAAGATCGTCGATGCGTGGCAGAGGGTACTTGTTCTTCACGGTGACTTTGTTTAGATCGCGGTAGTCGACGCACATTAAAAAACAGTATAAACACATTGAGAGGTTTAAAATAAAACTCATATGGGTCAATAATGTAAACGAATCTGTGACTGAGAAATTGAAAGGGTCAGAAGATGAAGATAAACGACCCTCCGATCACTGTCGGAAGCCGACAGCCGAAATGGGTCTGAAGTAGCATATTGATTCCAGCAACAAACAGCAAGGTTTGAATAAATTTTGCCTTCTCTTTCTGCAAATTCAAACAAAATTCCAATAAAAACAATCAGAAACAAAGAGAAATCAACTAGAGAACCCAATTTAACTAAAAAAATGTTAAACTAGAGAAACCCATTTATCTCGTAAAATGTTTCGCGTAAAGTAATTTCTTGTCATATATATATATATATATATATATATATATATATATATATATATATATATATATATATATATATATATAGCATGAGTAGGACTTCCAGCACTACTTTTTTTGTCAAAAAAATAAGTTAAGAACGAAAGAAATAATTAAAATAAACGAAAGTAGAGCATTAAAATTCTTCATGTTTGAAAAGAAAACAAGCCAACACAATATTAATCACGAATCTGATTCAATTACATGTTAATTAAGAATTTTCCAAAATCCAAATAGAAGCACATAATCGTTAGCCTCATGGCATCATCAACCACAATGATGTCCTAATTTATAAGGATTCAGTTTGCTTAGGAAATTAAATCCTAAATTCCTAAATCCTAGTATATATCACCAAATGGAATTTGTAACAGAAGTTAAGCCTCGCATGGGTCTTTACGGTTACAAATAGTCCTACAAAGCCAACGATCGTTGATGACACGCTCTATTTTTCATATAATCATGAAATTTAAAATGCCAACTTTTTAAACCATGATGATAAGCAGATGAACAAAGCAAAGAATTAAAAAAAAATAAAATCTCCAATTTAATTCATTTCAAACCTACAATTCATAGTTGTGCAATTGAAAAATCAAAACTTTTTCAACTCTTCACCTTATTTATCACTGCCTTGCGCAAAGGAATATTTGAAAAAACAACTCCTTTTCATGTTTTCCCCCACACACAAAAAAGATCATCAAGCAAATTCGGCATTTAGGGTATGCTTCATCTGAATTTGGTGATATTGAAAGAAAATTCAGTACACTCAAGGAAATCAGGAAGATCCCCTATTGAAGAGAAAAAAGGATAGACCTTTTTTCGTTGGAGAGCGAGGAGTCAAATCCATCAACAACGAAGTTGGACTTGTCAAAAGGCCTCCTTAATCTGCTTCACAGTGAGCGAAAGCATGCCATGGCCCCTACGGCTTCAAAGCAACCGATATGCGAGAGTTAGAACTCAAATGAGATTGATGAAACCCTAACCCAAAGTTTTTCTCAGTGGATGATGCTTGAGCGGCGGTAACGGCAACGAAGAAGCAAGACCCTCGATCGATCGCACAAAGAGGGAAGACGATGAAAATTTCTGGGTTTCGACGATGGTGCTTAGCATAAGAGAGGCCACTACGCTTCGATTCACTCGAGCTATTGATGATCGCCTGAGGAGAGCGTGAGTGTTGACGATTGCTTAAGTAGAGCGCATGAAGAGGGCTCCAGATGGGCAGGTGAGGGAAGATTGCGAGCTAGGGCTTGGGGGAGAGAGATCGGGAGATAGGGCGAGATGGGGCTATGCGAGAGGGAAGAAAGAGAGGAGCAACAGTTTGGATTCGGGCCAGCCTACTAGAGTAATTTGCTAGTGTTTTATTTTCCTCTATCATGATCTCAAAATTGTTGAAGCTGTCTTACGTTCGCACTTCTTCCCCCTCTTCCACATTGTCAAATTCCCTTTTACTTTTAAATTAACGTTTGTAAATAGAAAAAAGGATTATTTGGAAAAAGCATCGACGATAAAGTACGGTGCATATCTTTTTATAATGTTGCTAACCTATGGATCTGTCAATTACGGGCCACATGTAGCATTAGAAATTTTTTTTTGTCTCATGCACAAATGAACCCACTTTCTTCTTTTTAACCATTTCATATTAACTTCTCATGACTATAAAAAAATGGCCCTGATAGAATTTTTTTCCACAAACTTAATGTTCTAACCATATATTTTACCCAAATAAAAAAATCCTTCGTTAGCAATAATTAAATTGTTGTGGTGTCAAAATTAACATTTACAACTATTCACGAAAAAATTTGTAATAACCATTTTTTACAACTATCCACGAAAAAATTGTAATAAACATTTTTTACAACTTTCAGAGAAAAATAGTTGTGGTGTCAAAATTAACATTTACAACTATTCATAACCATTTTTACAACTATCCACGAAAAAAGTTGTAATAAACATTTTTACAACTTTTAGAGAAAAAAGTTGTGGTGTCAAAATTAACATTTACAACTATTCACGAAAAAAGTTGTAATAAACATTTTTTACAACTATTCACGAAAAAAGTTGTAATAAACATTTTTTACAACTATCCACAAAAAAAGTTGTAATAACCATTTTTTACAACTTTCAGAGAGAGAAAAGTTGTAAACATTTATTACAACTACCAAAATAAAAACGTTGTCCTATAAAAGTTGTAAATGACTAGTTTTGTTGTAGTGTAGCTTCCATATAATGTAGAAAATATCACCGAGTTCAGAAAAATCCGTAAAAATATTAATTGAAACTGGAAGATCGCCATCTTCAACTGAAAAAATAAGAGAAGGAAAAAATTAGGCCAAAAATCAAATCATTTAATAAAAAGATCTGTATCTTCCAGAAAATTTAGAAATTAAACCCGAGGTCAGAATAATCCTCAAAAATGTTCGTTGGAACTAGGAGATCACCATCTTCAGCTTGAAAAATAAGAAAAGACAAAATTTGGCCAAAAAATCATATAATTTAATAAAAAGATTTATAACTTTCCGAAAAGTACAAAGATAGCCCCGAGCTCAAAAAAAAGCAGAAAAAATGTCCGTTGGAATATGGAGATCTACATCTTCTGTTGAAAAATAAGAGAAAATGAAATTATGTTGTAAACATCATATCATTTAATATGAAGATCCATATCTTATATATAATGTAGAAAATAGCCCGGAGTTCAAAAAAATCTGCACAAAAGTAAATTGGAACCGGGAGATCGCTATCTTCAACTGAAAAAGAGAAGACAAAATTGGGCCCAAAAACATATCATTTGATTAAAATTTCCATTTCTTTAGAAAAGGTAGAAAAATAGTCCCAAGCTAAGAAAAACCTGTAAAAATGTCTGTTGGAACGGGTAGATCGCTAACTTCAACTGAAAAAATAAGAGAAGATAAAATGTAGGCTATAAAAATCATATCATTTAATAAAAAGATTCTTATCTTTCATAAAATATAGAAAATAGCACCGAGCTTATAAAAATATGCAAAACTGTCCGTTGGAAGCGGTAGTCGCCATCTTCAACTGAAATGTAAGAGAAGACAAAATTAGGACAAACATAATATCATTTAATAAAAAGTTACATACATTCTAGAAAATTTAGAAAATTGCCCCGAGGTCAGAATAATATGCAAAAATTTATATTGGAATCGAGAGATCATCATCTTCAACCAAGAAATAAGAGAAGATAAAATTAGACCATAAAAATCATATCATTTAATATAAAGATCCATATCTCCCAGAATATGTATAAAATAGGCTGGAGCTCAGAAAAATCTGTAAAAAATGTCCGTTGGAACTGAGAGATCATCATCTTCAACTGAAAAAATAAGAGAAGGCTAACGTAAGCTATACAATCATATTATTTAATAAAAAGTTCTATATCTTCCATAAAATGTAGAGAATAGCACCGAGCTCAAAAAATACGCAAAAATGTCAGTTGGAACTGAGTGATCGCCATCTTCAACAGAAAAATAATAAAAGACAAAATCAGGGCAAAAATCATTTCATTGAATAAAAAGATACATATCTTCCAGAAAATGTATAAATGAGCTCCGCGCTCAGAAAGATTCGTAAAAATGTCTGTTGGAACTGGGAGATGGTCATTTTCTACTGAAAATTAAGAGAAAACAAAATTAGGCCATAAAAATCATATTGTTTAATAAGATGATCCAAATCTTCAATAAAATCTATAAAATAGCCATGCGCTCAGAAAAATCTGCAAAAATTTCCGTTGGAACAGGGAGATCGCCATATTCGACTTAAAAATTAGAGAAGACAAAATTAGGCTATAGAAATCATATCATTTAATATAAAGATACATATCTTGAATAAAATTTAGAAAATAGCTCTGAACATAGAAACGTCCACAAAAAAGTCAGTTGGAACCGGGAGTCGCCATTTTTAACTGAAAAATAAGAGAAGACACAATTAGGCCAAAAAATCATATCATTTAATAAAACGATCTATATCTTCAAGAAAATGTGGAAATTAGACGGGAGCTAAGAAAAATCCAAAAAAATATTGGCTGAAATCGGGAGATCGCCATCTTCGACTGAAAAATTAGAGAAGCCAAAATTAGGCCAAAATCTTCTCATTTAATAAAAAGATATATCTTTCAGAAAATGCAGAAATTAATCACGAGCTGAGAAAAATCCACAAAAATGTCTGTTGGTACTAGGACATCGCCATCTTCAAATTAAAAAAATAAGAGAATGCAAAATTAGGCTATAAAAATCATATCATTTAATATAAAGGTTCATATCTTATGGAAAATTTAGAAAATGGCCCAAAGTTCAGGAAAATCATCAAAAATGTCTGGAATTGGGAGAACGCAATTTTCAACAGAAAAATAAGAGAAGATAGAATTAGGCCAAAAATCATATCGTTTAATCAAAAGATCCATATCTTCTAGAGAATGTAGAAAAATAGTCCCCAGCTAAAAAAATCTGCAAAAAATTTTCGTTGGAACCGGGAGACCGCGATCTTCAACTAAAACAATAAGAGAAGGCAAACTTATGCTATAAAAATCATATCATTTAATGAAAAGATCCATTTCTTACATGAAATGTAGAAAATAGCTCCGAGCTGAAAAAAATCTGCAAACTGTTGGTACCTGGAGATCGCTCTCTTCAACTGAAAATAAGAGAAGAAAAATTATGACAAAAATCATATCATTTAATAAATCGTTCCATTTCTTCCAGAAAATTTAGAAAATAGTCTCACGGTCAGAAAAATCTGCAAAAATGTCCGTTGGAACCGTGAGATCGCCATTTTCAACTGGAAAATAAGAGAAGACAAACGTGGTCTATGAAAATCATTTCATTTAATAAAAAGATCCGTAAAATGTCTGTTGGAACCGGAAGATCGCCATCTTCAATTGAAAAATAAGAGAAGATAAACTTAAGCTATAATAATCATACCATTTAATAAAAAGATCCATATCTCTAACAAAATGTAGAAAGTACCTTCGAGCTCAGAATAATTCCTAAAAAGTCTGTTGGAACCGGAAGATCGCCATATTCAACTAAAAAATATTAGAAGACAAAAGTAGGCTATAAAAATCATACGATCTAATATAAAAATTCATATCATACAGAAAAGGAAGAAAATAGCGCGGAGCTCAGAAAAATCCTGCAAAAATGTCTGTTGAAACCTGGAGAATGCCATCTTCAACAAAAAAAGTAAAAGAAGACAAAATTAGGCCAAAAATCATATCATTTAATAAAAAGATCGATATCTTCGAGAAAATGCAGAAAAATAGCCCCTAGCATAGAAAAATCCGCAAAGATGTTCATTGAAATAGAAAGATCGTCATCTTCCACTAAAAATAAGAGAAGGCAATATTAGACTAAAAAAGCATATCACTTGATAAAAATATTCGTACATTCCACGAAATTAAGAAAAAAGACCTAGCTCAAAAAATCAGCAAAAACGTCGTTGTAACCGGGAGATCGCCATCTTCAACAGAAAAATAGGAGAAGACAAAATTAGGCTATAAAAATTCTATCATTTAATATAAAGATAGATATCTTACCGAAAATATGAAAATAGCCTGTAGATAAGAAAAATCTGCAAAAATGTCCGTTGGAACCTAGAGATCGACGTCTTCTTCTGAAAAATAAGAGAAGAAAAAATTAGGCAAAAAATCATATTATTTAATAAAAGAATCATATTTTCCAGAAAATGTAGAAAATAGCCATGAGGTTAGAAAGATCCGCAAAAATATCCTTTGGAACCGGGAGATCGCCATCTTCAACTGAAAAATAAGGGAAGACAAACTCCGGCTATAAAAAATCATATCATTAAATAAAAAGATTCGTATCTTTCAGAAAATGTAGACCGGAGCCCAGAAAAATCCGTAAAAATAGCCGTTAGAACTGGGAGATCGACATCTTCAATGAAAAATTAAATGAAGACAAAATTAGGCCAAAAATCAATCAGTTAATAAAAAGATTTATACCTTCCAGAAAATGTAGAAAAATCGCCCCGAGTTCAGAAAAATCCGCAAATAAGTCCGTTAGAACCGGTAGATCAGCATAATTAACTGATAAATAATAGAAGACAAAATGACGCAAAATCATATCTTTAATAAAAAGATCCATATCTTCAGTAAAATGTACAAAATAGACCCGAGCGAAAAAAATTCGCTAAAATGTCTGTTGGAACTGGGAGATCGCCATATTTAACAGAAAAATAAGAGAATACAAAATCAGGCAAAAAATCATTTCATTTAATAAAATGTCCATATCATTAAGAAAATGTAGAAAATAGTCCAGATCTCAGAAAAATCTGCAAAAATTTCTGTTGGAACTGAAAAATAGCCATCTTCAACTAAAAAAATAAGAGAAGACACAGTAAGGCCAAAAAATCATATCATTTATTAAAAATCCAAATCTTTCAAAAATGTAGAAAAATAGCCACGAGCTCAAAAAATAATCAAAAATGTCTGTTGGAACCGGGAGATCGACATCTACAACTGAAAAAAATAAGAGAATACAAAATTAGGCCAAAAATCCTATCATTTAATAAAAAGATCTATATCTTCTCAAAAATTTAGAAAAATAGCACCGAGCTCAAGAATATACGCAAAAATGTACGTTGGAACTCGGAGATCACCATCTTCAATTGAAAAATAAGAGAAGACAAAATTAGGCTATAAAAATCATAACATTTAATATAAAGATTCATATCTTACAGAAAATGTAGAAAATAGCCCGTATCTTAGAAAAATCTGCAAAAATGTCCGTTGGAACCGCGAGTTTGCAATCTTCAACGAAAAAAGAGAAGACAAAATTTGGCCACAAAAATCATATCATTTAATACAAAGATTTATATCTTACAGAAAATGTAGAAAATAACCCAGAGTTCAGAAAATCCATGAAAATTTCTATTGGAACCGGGAGATCGACATTTTCAATTATAAAATAAGAGAAGACAAAATTTGGCGATAAAAATCATATCATTTAATAAAAAGATACATATCTTAAATAGACTTTAGAAAATAGCTCAGATTTTGGAAAAATCCGCAAAAAGGTCAGTTGGAACCTGGAGATCGTTATCTTCAACAGAAAATAAGAGAAGCCAAAATAAGGCCAAAAATCATATCATTTTATAAAATGATCAATATCTTTAAGAAAATTTAGAAAATAGCCCAGACCTCAAAAAAACGCAAAAATGTCCGTTGGAACCAGGAGATCGCCATCATCAACAAAAAAAATAAGCGAAGACAAAATAAGGCTATAAAGATTATCTCATTTAGTATAAAGATCTTACAAAAAATGTAGAAAATTGTCCGGAGCAAAGAAAAATTGGCAAAAAGGTCTGTTGGAACCGAGAGATCATCATTTTCAACAAAAAAAAATAAGAGAAGAAAAAATTAGGCCCAAAAATCATATTATTTAATAAAAAGATCCATATCTTCAAGAAAATATAGAAGGCTCGATGTCAGAAAAATCTGCAAAAATGTCTGTTGGAGCCGGGAGATCGCCATCTTCAACTAAAAAAATAAGAGAAGACAAACTTAGTATATAAAAATAATCATTTAATAAAAAGATCAATATCCTTAATTAACTGTATAAAATAGCCCCGAGCTTAAAAAAACCACAAAAATGTCCGTTGGAAACAAGAGATCGTCATCTTCAACTGAAAAATAACGGAAGATAAACTAAGGCTATAAATATCATATCATTTAATAAAAAGATCCATATCTTCCATAAAAATAGAAAATATCCACCACCTCAGAAAAATCCACAAAAATGTCTGTTGGAGCCGGGGAGATCGACATGTTCAACTGAAAAATAAGAGAAGACAAACTTAGGCTATAAAAATTATATCATTTAATAAAAAGAACAATATGTTCAATAAAATGTAGAAAATACCTTGAAGCTCAGAAAACTCCTCAAAAATATCAGTTGGAACGAGGAGCTCGCCATCTACAACTGAAAAATAAGAGAAGATAAAATTAGGCCTAAAATTAGGCATACATTTACAACTTACAAAGAAAAAAGTTGTCGTAACAAAATTAACATTTACAACTATTCACGAAAAAAGTTGTAATAACCATTTTTACAGATATCCAAGAAAAAGTTGTAAAAAATATTTTTTACAACTTTCAGAAGAGAAAAGTTGTGGTAAACATTTATTACAACTACCAAAATAGAAACGTTGCCCCATGAAAGTTGTAAATGCCTAGTTTTGTTTTAGTAAAAATTAGGTTATTAAATCATATCATTTAATATAAAGATTCATATCAAACAGAAAATATAGAAAATGGCTCGGAGCTCAGAAAATCCGAAAAAATGTCCGTTGGAACCTGGAGAACGCCAGCTTCAATTGAAAAATAAAAGAAGCAACGTTGTGCCGAAAAATCATATCATTTAATAAAAATATACATATTTTCCATAAAATGTAGAAAATAACATCGGGCTCAGAAAAATCCACATAAATGTCCGTTGGAATCGGGAGATCGCAACATTCGACTGAAAAAAGAGAAGACAAAATTAGTCCAAAATCATATCATTTAATAAAAAGATTCATATCTTCCAGAAAATGTAGAAAAAAGCCCAAAGCTAAGAAAAATCTGCAAAAAAAGTCCGTTGAAACATGGAGATCGCCATCTTCAACTGAAAAAATGAGATGATAAAATTAGGCTATAAAAATCTTGTCATTTAATAAAAAGATCCATATCTTTCATAAAATGTAGAAAATAGCACCAAGCCAAGAAAATGATATATAAAAAGTCTTATCAATTGAAGATGACGATATCCCGGTTACTACAAACATTTTTATAGATGAAGATGTTGATTTTCCAGTTCCAAATTTTGTCTTCTATTATATTTCAGTTGAAGATGGCGATTTCCCGGTTTCAACGGACATTTTTGGCATAATGTTGTCTTCTCTGACATTATTTACTAAAACAATCCACATCTTCAAGAAAATATGAAAAATAGCCCGGATTTCAAAAAATGCGCAAAAATGTTCGTTGGAACCAGGAGATCGCCATCTTCTTTTGAAATGTAGGAGAAGACAAAATAAGGCAAAAAAATCATATCATTTGATAAAATGATCGCCATCATCAACTGCAAAATAAGAGAAGACAAAATTAGGCAACAAAAATCATTTAAATTAATATAAAGATCGTTATCTTCCAAAAAATAAAATAGCCCCGAGCTCAGAAAAATACGCAAAAAATTCCGTTAGAATCGAGAGATCGCCATCTTCAACTAAAAAATAAGAGAAAACAAAAATAGGCTATAAAAATCATATCATTAAATATAAAGATCTGTATCTTACAGAAAATGCAGAAAATTGCCCGGGGCTCAGAAAAATCAACAAAAATGTCTGTTAGAACTGGAAGATTGCCATCCATCCTTAATGAAAAAAATAAGAGAAGACAAAATTAGTCCAAAAAATCATATCATTTAATAAAAAGATACATATCTTCCAGAAAATAGCTCCGAGCTAAACAAAATCCAAAAAATGTCCATTGGAATCAGGAGATCGCCATCTTTAACTGAAAAATAAGAGAAGACAAAATTAGGCTACAAAAATCATATCATTTAATAAAAAGATTTATATCTACAATTTATTGTAGAAAATAGCCCCGACCTCAGAAAAATCCGCAAAAATGTCTGTTGGAACCGGGAGATCGTCATATTCAGTTGAAAAATAAAAGAAGACAAACTTAGGCCATAAAAATCATATCACTTAATAAAAAGATAAATATTTTCCATAAAATTAAAAAAATAGCCCCGAGATCAAAAAACCCGCAAAAAAATCCGTTGGAAACAGTATATCACCATCTGCAACTGAAAAATAAGAGAAGACAAACTTAGTCTATAAAAATCAAATCATTTAATAAAATGAACCACTTCTTCAATAAACTGTAGAAAATATTTACGAGCTCAGAAAAATCTGCAAAAATGTCTATTAGAACCGGGAGTTCGCCATCCTCAAATAAAAAAATAAGAGAAGACAAAATTAGGCCAAAAATCATATCATTTAATAATAAGATCCATAACTACTCGAAAATGTAGAAAAATAGTTCTGAGCTAAGAAAAATCTGCAAAAAATTTCCGTTGGAATCGGGAGAACGCCATGTACAACTGAAAAATAAGAGAAGACAAAATTAGGCTAAAAAATCATATCATTTAATAAAAAGATTCAAATCTTCAATAAAATGTAAAAAATTGCTCTGAGCTCAGAAAAATCCGCAAAAATGTCCATCGGGAGATCGTCATCTTGAACTGAAAAAAATAAGAGAATACAAAATTGGGCCATAAAAACCATATCTTTTGATATAATATCCATATCTTCAATAAAATGTAGAAAATTGCTTGGAACACAAAAAATCCGCAAAAATGTCCATGGGAACCGAGAGATCGCATTTTTCAATTAAAAATAAGAGAATACAAAATTTGACCGTAAAATCATATCATTTAAAATAAAGATCCATATTTTCCAGAAAATGTCGAAAATAGCCCGTAGCTAGAAAAATAACGCAAAAATATCCGTTGGAACCGAAAGATGGCCATCTGTAATATGAAAATAAGAGAAGACAAAATAAGGCCAAAATATCATATCATTTAATAAAACGATCCACATCTTCCAGAAAATGTGGAAATTAGACTGGAGCTGAGAAAAATTCACAAAAATGTAAGTTGAAATCGGGAGATTGCCAATTTCAACTGAAAAATTAGAGAAGACAAAACTAGCCCAAAAAATCATTACATTTAATAAAAAGACCTATCTTTCAGAAAATGCAAATAATAACCACAAGCTCAGAAAAATCCACAAAAAATGTCCGATGGAACCGGGCGATCACCATCTTCAACTTAAAAATAAGAGACGACAAATTAGGCTATAAAAATCATATCATTTAATATAAAGATTCATATCTTACAGAAAATTTAGAAAATTGTCCGTAGTTCAGGAAAATCATCAAAAGTTTCCGTTGGAACCGAGAGATCGCAGTCTTCAACTGAAAAATAAGAGAAGACAAAATTTGGCCAAAAATCATATCATTTAATCAAAAGATCCATATCTTTCAGAAAATGTTGAAAAAATCCGCAAAAATGTCGGTTAGAACCAGGAGATCGTGATCTTCAACAGAAAAAATAAAAAAGGCCAAACTGATGTTATGGAAATCATATCATTTAATGAAAAGTTCCATTTCTTAAATAAAATGTAGAAAATAGCTCCGATCTTAAAAAAATCCACAAAAATGTCCGTTGGAACCGGGAGATGGCTATGTTCAACTAAAAAATAAGTGAAGACAAAATTTTTCCAAAAATCATATCATTTAATAAAAAGATCAATGCCTTATAGAAAATGTAGAAAACAATCTCACGTTCAGAAAATCTCAGAAAAATTCCTACAAATGTTTGTTGGAACCGGGAGATTGCCATCTTCAACAGAAAAATAAAAGAAGACAAAATTAGGCTATAAAATTATAAGATTTAATAAAAAGATTCATATCTTACATAAAATGTAGAAATTATCGTGTAGCTTAGAAAAATCCTGCAAAAATGTCCGTTAAAACCGGTTGATCGACATCTTCAACGAAACAATAAGAGAAGACCAACTGAGGCCAAAAATATATCTTTTAATAAAAAGATCCATATCTTCGAGAAAATGTAGAAAAATAGCCCCGAGCTCAGAACAATCCGTAAAAACGTCTGTTGGAATCGAAAGATCGTCATCTTCAACTGAAAAATAAGAGAAGACAAAATTAGACTACAAAAAGCATATCATTTGATAAAAATATCCATATATTCAATAAAATGAAGAAGATAACACCGAGCTCAGAAAAATCAGCAAAAATTTCCATTGTAACCAGGAGATCGCCATCTTCAACTAAAAATAAGGGAAGACAAAATTAGGCTATAAAAATCCTATCATTTAATATTAAGATAATTTCTTACAGAAAATAAAAAAAATTGCCTGTAGATCAGAAAAATCCGCGAAAATGTCCTTAGAACCATGAGATCGCCATCTTCATCCGAAAAAAATAAGAGAATGCAAAATTAGACCAAAAATCATGTCGTTTAATAAAAAGAAACATATCTTCCCGAAAATGTAGAAAATCACCCCGAGGTCAAAAAAATCCGCAAAAATATCCTTTGGAACAGAGAGATCATCATCTTCAACTAAAAATAAGGGAAGAAAAACTTAGGCTATAAAAATCATATCATTTAATAAAAGATTCATATCTTCCAAAAAATCTAGAAAATAGCCCGGAGCATAGAAAAATCTGTAAAAATGTCTATTAGAACCGGGAGATCCCCATCTTCAACGAAAAAACAAATGAAGAAAAAATTAGGCAAAAATATCATATCATTTAATAAAAATCTTTATCTTACAGAAAATGTAGAAAAGTATCCACAAGTTCAAAAAAATCCGCAAAAATGTCTGTTGGAACCAGCAGATCACCATACTTACTGAAAAATAAGAGAAGACAAAATTACGTTACAAAAATCATATCATTTTATAAAAAGATCCATATCTTCAGTAAAATATAGAAAATAGACCCGAGCGAAGAAACATCCGCAAAAATATCCATTGGAACCATAAGATCACCATCTTTAACAGAAAATTAAGAGACGAGAAAATTAGGACAAAAAAATCATAACATTTAATAAAAAGATCCATATCATTTAGAAAATGTAGAAAATAGCCCAGATCTAAGAGAAATCTGCAAAAAATTTTGTTGGATCCTGAAGATCGCCATCTTTTACTAACAAATATTAGAAGACAAAATTAGGCTATTAAAATTATATCATTTAATATAGAGATCCATATCTTATAGAAAATGTAGAAAATTACCCAGAGTTTAGAAAAATTCGCAAAAATGTCCTTTGGAACCAGGGGATCGCCATATTCAACGAAAAAAATTAAAGAGAAAAAATTTGGCAATAAAAATCATATCATTTAATAAAAAAATAAATATCTTCAATAAACTGTAGAAAATAGCCCTGAGCTTAGAAAAATAATCAAAATTGTTCGTTGGAACCGGGAGATCGCCATCTACAACTTAAAAAATAAGAGAACACAAAATTAGGCCAAAAAATCTTATAATTTAATAAAAAGATTTGTATCTTCCCGAAAATATAGGAAAATAGCACCTAGCTCAGAAAAATACGCAAAACTGTCCGTTGGAACCGGCAGATCACCATCTTCAACTGAAAAATAAGAGAGGACAAAATTTGGCTATAAAATCATATCATTTAATATAAAGATTCACATCTTATAAAAAATGTAGAAAATAGGCCGTAGCTCAGAAAAATCTGCAAAAATGTCTGTTGGAACCCGAAATTTGCCATCTTCAACGGAAAAAAAATAAGAGAAGACAAAATTAGGACATAAAAATCATATCATTTAATATAAAGATTCATATGTTATAGAAAATGTAGAAAATAGACCGAGTATAAAAAATCCGCAAAAGTTTCTGTTGGAACTGGGAGATCGACATTTTGAACTAAAAAAATAATAGAAGACAAAATTAGGTGATAAAAATCATATCATTTATAAAAAGATACATATCTTCAATAAACTGTAAAAATTCCCGAGCTCAGAAAAATTCGTAAAAATGTCCGTTGGAACCAGGAGATCGCCATCTTCAACAAAAAAAATAAGAGAAGATAAAATAAGGCCAAAAATCGTATGATTTAATTAAATGATCAGTATCTTTTAGAAAATGTAGAAAATAGCCCAGATCTCAGAAAAATCCGCAAAAATTTCTATTGGAAACGGAAGATCGTCATCTTCAATTGAAAAATAAGAGAAGACAAAATTAGGCTATAAAATTATATCATTTAATAGAAAGATCAATGTCTTACAGAAAATGTAGAAAATTGCCGGGAGCCAAGAAAAATTTGCAAAAAGGTCCATTGGAACCGGGAGATCGCCATATTCAACGAAAAAAAAATAGGAGAATACAAAATTAGGCCCCAAAATAATATTATTGTTGTAAACTTGGTGGCTACGGACACCGTAGCCATGTATTTATAGAAGTAGGGTTACATAATGGGTGGATACCCAATACACAGATGGGCCTACAAAAGCCCGTTTATAACACTTCCCCTTATCCATCCATTGTTGTAAGCCGTAATGAGCGCTTCAGGGTTCATAGAGCTTATCTGACCATAATGTTGTAAGCCGTAAAAGAGTACAACTCGACATTAACTCCCCCCGAAGTGTACAAGCTTCAAGCTTGTAGATCTTTCAACTGTCTCATCCCAATTCCTAATACAAGTTTTCTAAAGGTACAGCGAGGTAAAGCTTTAATAAATAGATCTGCCAGGTTGTTGCAAGACTGGATCTACTGGATGTCGATCGGGTTGTCTACTTATTGTTCATGCGTCCAGAAGAGCTTGGTGGAAATCTTCTTCGTCTTGTCACCTTGATGTAGCCACCTCGTAGTTGAGCTATGCAAGCAGCATTGTCTTCGTACATAATGGTTGGTCCAAGATCTCCCGTCTTCTGGCCGGTAGTCACGAGGATGTGGTGGATGACTGAACGAAGCCAAAAGCATTATTTGCTGGCTTCGTGGATCGTAATGAGCTCGGAGTGGTTGGATGAGGTCGCTGTTGAAGTCTGCTTCACAGATCTCCATGAGATGGTTGTCCCACCGTATATGAATACGAAACCGGTCTGGGATTTTGCGGTGTGTGGGACAGACCTGTATCCTGCATATGTATAACCAACTAAGTTGGAGGATACGCCTTTCTTGAAGTATAGTCCCAGGTCCACAAACCCTTAGAGGTAGCCCAGAAGGTGCTTCACTCCGTTCTAGTGGCGCTTTGAGGGCGCTAAACTGTATCTGGCCAGTAAGTTAACTGCGAACGCTATATATGGACGTGTGTAGTTTGCCAGGTATAAGAGTGCTCCAATTGCACTCAAGTAGGATACTTCGGGACCCAGTGCTTCCTCCCCCTCTTCCAGCGGCCGGAAGGGGTCCGTATTAACATCCAATGATCTGACAACCATTGGTGTACTAAACAGATGACATTTGTCCATAAGGAAGTTTTTCAGTAACTTCTTTGTGTATGTGGATTGGTGTAATAGGATTCATCCGCTTAGGTGTTCAATTTGTAAGCCTAGGCAGAACTTCGTTTTGCCAAGGTCTTTCATCTCACAAGTCTATGTGAGAACTTGGATATCTTAGCTATCTCTTCAAAGATCCGATAATGTTTAGGTCGTCTACGTAGACGGCAATAATTATGAATCCTGTTCACTTTGCTCTTATAAAGATGCAAGTGCATACTTCATTAGTTGTGAATCCTTGTTACACTAGGAATTCAGTTAGTTTGTTATACCACATTCTCCCCGACTGTTTAGACTATACAGTGATCTTTGGAGTTTGACAGAATAGACGTCCAGAGGTATTTCTGTGATTTTCGTCGGCAGTTTGTATCCGTCTGGAAGTCTCATATAGATATCCTTATCTATATTTCCATATAGGTATGCAGTCACAACGTCCATGAGCTGCATATCCAGACCTTTCGTAGTAGTTAGGCTAATAATGAAACGGAAAGTGATCGCATCCATAACCAGGGAATATGTATCATCATAGCCTATTCCTGGTCTTTGAGAATAGCCTTGTGCAACAAGGCGTGCTTTGTAGAGAACGATCTCATTAGTTTCGTTTCTTTTTCTTACGAATACCCATTTATATCCCACAGGTTTAACACCCTTTGGTGTTAGGACTACAGGTCCAAAAACGTTGCGCTTCGAGAGCGAGTCCAGCTCTACTCGTATTGCCTCGTTCCACTTTGGCCAATCCTCTCTATGTTTACATTCTGCAAGAGAGCGTGGATCGGTCTCATCATCGTATTCAGTGACATGATTAGCAATAATGAGCGCGAAGTTATCATCGATAATTGTGCTTTTTCTGTCCGGTACCTCTCCAGTACGTACATAGTTTAATGATATTTCTCCTATATTTTCCTCTTCAGGGGTTTTAGGAGGGGAGAGGTATTTGGGCTGAGCTCAGCATCCTGTGGTGGTATCGTTATCATTGCTCCAGGATTTTTCCTCTTCCGAGGGTTTTTATCTTTGGATCCTAGGGGTCGTCCTCTCTTTTGTTGAGGTACAACTGCTTCTGCTGCAGGTGGATTGTAACCATCTTTGGGTATGTCAATCCTAGCTGGTATGTTTACAGTAGGAACGTGTGATCTGACAATCTTCTGGTTGTCAGTAAATTTATTCGGTAAAATGTGAGTTGTATTCTGTATTTGGAGGATCTTAAGGATCTCGTCTTCACATTGGTTTGTACGCGGATCAAAATGGGATAAAGTTTTGGTATCCCATGAAATAGTCTTTGAAGCTTCTGGCTTCTCTGTGTTAATGCCTAGTTTGGGAAAGGTACTTTAGTCAAACTCACAATCTGCTAGACGTGCTTTAAAGGCGTCCTCCGTTAGGGGTTCCAGGTATCTTACGATCGATGATGAGTCGAATCCTATGTAGATACCCAGTCGACGTTGAGGACCCATCTTGGTCCTCTGCAGTGGTGCTATGAGGACATAGACAGCACATCCGAATATCCTCAGGTGAGAGATATCCGGTGGGTTCCCCTATGCGAGTTGCATTGGAGAATAAGATTGACTTTCTGACGGTCGTAATCTTATTAGAGATGCAGCATGCAAGATGGCATGTCCCCATGCATTCACCGACAACTGGCATTGCATCAACAATGGACGAGCAATCCATTAGTCTCTTTATAATAGATTCGGCTAACCCGTTCTGGGTGTAAATATGAGATACATGATGTTCAACTTCGATGCCTGTTGCTAGGCAGTAGTATAGGAAGACTTGTGATGTGAATTCCCCAGCGTTGTCCAGACGCAATTTCTTGATCTGGTTGTCTGGGAAATGTACCTGCAACTTAATGATTTGTGCCAGTAGCTTTACAAAGGCTACGTTGCAGGTGGACAGGAGGCACATATACGACCATTTGGAAGATGCGTCAATTAGTACCATGTAGTACCGAAATGGGCCACTTGCGGGGTGAATAGGCCCGCAAATGTCTCTTTGTATTCTCTCTCGGAAGCTCAGAGACTCTGAGTCCACCTTCAGGGGGGGTGGTCTCGTAATCAATTTCCCTTTGTGACAAGGGGGACAAGGAAATGCACCCTTTCGAAGTAGCTTCAGGCTTTTTGAGTTAATTCCACGGGATTGGGATATGATGCGACACATCATATTCCTTCTAGGGTGTTCGAGTCTATTGTGCCAGAGTTGTAATTCTGGTTAATTATCGCACTTCTGGTGCTCAAGTGTGTTTGCTTCCATTACTCTTATCTTTGTTTGGTAGAGACCCGACGGGAGTCCCTCAAAACGCTCGACGATGGTTTTAGCATCATTTTTCTGAGTCGTTACATACAAGAATTCTCTGTTTTGTTTGTTCACCATATCTAGGTGGTATCTGTTTAAACGGATATCTTTAAAACTTAACAGATTTCTCTGAGAGCTAGGGGAGAAAAGAGCATCTCTAATTAGTAGTTGTGTTTTGTTGGGGAGCAGAAAGTATGCTTCCCCTGATCCTTCAATTATTCCTGACGGACCGGAAATTGTATTCACGATTCCATCATATTTATTTATGCTTTGGAAAAAGCAAATATCTTGAAGGATCGTGTGCATAGAGGCACGGTCCACTAGGCATTCATATTCCATCTATAATGAGAGAGAAAAATAAACATAGCAGTATAAGGCACAAAAGATAACTACATATCATTCAACGCCTGAAAAATCATTCAACATGCTAGGAATCAAACAACTATAGAGTAAATTGTTTCAAATTACAATGCATAGCAGAAAGTAGATAAGCTTCAGTCGAACAGGTCATTGTTTGAGAAGTCCTCAGCGATGAACCTGATTGGTGCCAGTTCTTCATGTTCCACCAGGTTTGTCTCGGCTGGCTTCTGGCTAGCTTTGTACAAGTACTGTAGGTGGCATGGAGTCCGACTTCTTGGACCATCGTCCAGTCATGCCACACCTGCGGCATTTATCTTTTCAGTCTTTTCTGGGGGCAGATGTCTGGCCGTTGTCTTTTCTCTTCCACACATTTTTCTTCTTTCCCTCATTGTTGGTTCTTGGAGGGGGGTCCTCTCGCCTGCTTCTTCATTGCCTTTCCCTTCTGGAGTTTGCCTTTGAAGTTGGTCCTCTTCTTCTGGGAGGAGATGTGGTGCGCTTCAGGCACAAGAGCAGTACCAGTAGGGCGTGAGTTATGGGTGGTTAGAAGGAGGTCTCTATTCTGTTCTGCCATCAGAAGACATGAGAGAAGCTTCGAGTATTTCGTGAACTTTCGTTCACGATACTGTTGCATAAGTATGACATCCTTCTTATGGAAGGATGTATACGTCTCCTCTAGCATGCGTTCCTCCGTCACTTTCTCACCACACAACTTAAGGCATGAGGTGATACAAAGGCTAAATGAATCTAAAGGTCGTCCCACCCACGAAATACAAACAACACTACATATACTCAACCACACATAGCTATATGTATCGCATATATATACATACATTGCACAAACACAACATTCAAGAAGATATATATACACCCTAGTATTCATACACCACATTTTCATACAAGTACTTGATGTGTCATTATATTCCATATTATATATATTATTACACGTCAAAATGATTGCTCAATTACACATTTCATACGTTTTTACGCTCATAATTGGAACTATTGTACTTTAAGAGCATTTGGTTGCATTTAAGGGAATATCGAGCGATTTGGAGTATATTGGAGGAGAGAGTGTGTGCTTCGACACCGGAGCTCCTGAGGCGCCGTGTTCGATGACTCAAAGTTGTCGGGGAGCAAGGAAGGAGTAAGAGAGAAGGAGCGAAGAAGAGGAGAATGAAGAAAGAATGGTTCTATAGTACCATGACTCATGGATTCCAGGTCGCTTGATCGAGCTATGATGCGGCGAAGGAATCGAGTGACCCGAAGTGTTGGAAACAGGACAGTTGTGCACGCTTTTACAATCTTCTATCACTTGAGATTTTTCAATATTTTTCTGATATATTTTCCAGATAGTAGACTTCGAGACGGTTCCAACTCAACTAAGAACATGCCAATCGGAGGTCGGATGAGCTCTGGGGAATTTCTGCAAGCTGATGTTGCAGTGCTGCAATCTATTTTTGGCCTCCTACTCGACCGAGCAACCTCCTACTCGACCGCGCAGAGTGACAAAAGCTGTTGAAATCTGTTTTTGGCCCCCTACTCGACCGAGCAACCTCCTACTCGACCGACAGAGTGACAAATGTTGTTTAAATGTTGCTGAAATCTATTTTCGACAACTACTCGACCGAGCAGGACTTGCGCAACCGAGTCAGATGGCGACTCGACCGCGTAAAGCCTACTCGGGCCGAGTAGCCAGTGCGACATTTTTGAAGAAGTCGATCCACTGACAGACTCGACCGAGACCGAGCAGGCTTTACTCGGCCTGAGCAAGCAGAGTGATTTTTTAGACAATGGATCCATAGTTTTTGACGACTCAACCGAGCAGCTTCCTGCTCAGACCGAGTCACCGTGGGCCCAGGGCGTAAGTTGCGTCCAGATCTTCTCTAGGGCACGATTTGGAGAGGGTTTCTGAGTGGGATATTAGGAGGGCAGCCGTCATTTTTCGGGGGGAACTTTTGTATACTTTTTGGGAGCTAAGAAGAGTTTTTAGAGAGTTTTTTAGAGTTTCTTTGGAGTCGATCTTTCGGGATTTAGGCCATGCCATAGGCCTCTCCCATGTATCAAGCTAAGTACTTTTATTCTTTTGAATTACATTTTAGTTCTTCTTATTGTTTTTCTATGATGCTAGCCGTAATCTTTACTGTTTTCATAATGCTTGCTATGCTTGAGTAATCACATCTAGGGCTAAGGGATTAGCCTTAGGATTTTAGGATCAAGATGCAAAGATATGATTTTTATGATGTGCTGGGTATAAAAGGGGTTCTACTTTAGTTGATCCAACTAAATCCCTGGGATAACTCATATTGAGATCATACCTACGGTCAATGGAATTGATGAGCTTAAGGAGTATCCTTCAGATTTAATTAGGGAGTCAGTAGATCCAATCAAGGCTTGTGACCATGCCCGACTCGTGCTTTGAGGGGATCTACCGATAAACTGTATCACTACATTGACGGTTACCGTCATTGCGTCAATGCGAGCCACCGAAGTACCTCGAAGCTCTAATCCACGAGAGTGGTACGAGCTGAGAGACAATCCCCAATAAACCCAATGCAACGTAAGAGTCCTAGCCTAGCGTCGACATCCGACAGTCCTAGTGGCGGGTCCTAAAGCCCTAATCTTTTATATTTTATTTATTTATTTCATTCTGTGAAATCATCTATTTACGACGTTGAGTGACACAATATTCGCATCCATCACCATTACAACATTTCATACTCCACATCCACCAATAAACCCGTAATTCTAACCCAACCTAGGAGTAGATAGGTAGTATAGCACCGCTTCCCTGTGTTCGATACCTGCTTGCCAATATACTATGCGCTTGTGGTTAGACGACATAATTTCGGAGTCAATTCCGGGTCGATCAGTACTCCACATAGTTATACAAACATATGTATACATGACATATACACGCAATAAACCAACACATCAAACACAAGCAGTATTACTTACAAGTCCATAAACATCACGATGAAGGAACCACAACACATACATACATACATATGCCTACATTCATATCACTTCATACATTCAATTATACCACACTCATACAATATCCATACATGCACCTGCTACATTCATAGCATAGACATATGTACACATATGTACAAGCACAAACACCATGTCACATAAGTGACATACATACATAGATACATACATACAAGTATACATTCATACATCTAGATACACTCATATGTATTTATATATATCGTTATAACAAATGCACATACAATACGAGACGTGGATAACGAACATACATATAGATAGATCCACACATACCAATATACTCTATCTATGTACACATACAAACATCCTTATATATGCTTATATATTAAAACTACATGTACTTCAATAAAGAAATATACATAGCATATACCTTACATATGCAACATATAGCACACATACAGAACCAATTATATCAACCCATGAATACATACCAACTGCACATATGTACACAACAGTGTATGCTGTAGAACGTCACCAAAGGTAAAAATCTATCCACATGGAACCAGGTTCTTTCTTAGCCTTCTATAGGTAGGGCTCTATACTAATAATTTCTAAGTCTAGTCTCTAAGGCCACTACCCACCTTAAGACACGACTATTCTCTATGGAGCATTACCCGCACTACCTTATGCATGCCTTAGTGCGGTGACCTGCATGGGTCACCAAATGTAACGTCCCGCTTCCCATGATACCTGAAAAGTACGAATCCGTCCCAAATATTTCTAGAGTAGCGAGTGTTAAAAAGAAAGGGAAAAAAGAGAGTCTACAAGAAGAATAATGCAGGTCACTGCCCACATGCTGGGAAGTACAAGTAATGCTCCAACATAGAAAATAAGAGACAATCATATACAAGTCCAATATTCTTTATTATTAAAACAAAGGTACCTCTTTATTTACATCATCTCATCCTCACATACAAAAGTGAAAAACAGAAGAAATCCCAGAAAAATCCCCAAAAGACATAAAGGTCCACTCCAGTACAACTCACTCCCTAGACTAGCCCGAGAACCAACTGAAGAGGCTGCCCTCTGAGGATTCCATCTCTACCACGAACTGAAAGCTAACTCTTGAGTCAGACCTGATCTGTCTTTACTGCTTTGAAACGTGGAAAAAGTAAATTGGAAACATCAACACGTGACCCATTACGAAATCCTAACATCGCTAGGTATGGTCTAATTTTAGAACTGTTTATCCTAACTAGCGTTTGGTCACTTTACTGTAAACAAGTCTACTATTTACGCATAAGGAACAAGTACTGTAAATAAGGTCTACTAAATTAACATGCAGGGAAAGTAAACAACATCACATGCAGATATTGAAAAGTAAGAGCTACAGAATTAAATAAGTGTGAAGTAAAGGCAGACAATCATAGATATGCATATGATGCATATGAATGGTTATGAATACAAATGCAATACCTAAGGGATCCCATCTATGCCAGCGTGCCTACAATGTGACTCATGGATTCTAAAGGTGGATCCCATGAATTCAGGAGGTGGCCCCCAACATTTCTTTAGCACGCTGGTCTATGTAGCACGTACGTCCATGTCATCTATCATACCACACATAGATTCAAGAGGTGGCCCAATGGATTCAGGAGGTGGCGTCCGACATTTCCATGGCACGCTGGTCCATGGGGCACTTTGGTCGATGTGGTGTTAATTTCTGTTAAGCTACCATTCTTTTCATGACAAATTTCATATACACTATAACATCTTATGTTTCCAATTAACATATAACTCTATCATTCTTAAAATGAAACACATCATGGTAGAAGCATCTTGTCATAAAGTATGCTAATATGAGAATAAGGAGCATAACATGGCATTTGTGTGACATTGTACTTGGATAGCAGCATTACATCCATAAGCATGCATATCACCATTCTGTGCACCATAATTTTCACAAACTTTAGCATGATATTTATGTGACAACTACATAATTCTGTTTGGAATCTAGACTCTGATATATCAGTCTAAAACACCTATCTAATGTCATAATCTGGTTTAGTACTCATAAAATTTGTAGATGCTTAAGTTCTGTTTCTAAATTATCTAAGATTGTGTCATTCGAAGGTTTGTAGAGAGAGTTATGAAATTTTTCTCAAAATGTAGCAGAATCTGTCTAAAACTGACACCATGGTAAAGTCGTCTGTTTACACATTCCTATAGTCAAAACTAGTTTTTGTTTCCTTCTATAGAGTTATAATTAACTTCATGACCTTTTCAAAACATTTTGAATCATCCCATTTGGAGGTCTACATTAGTAGATATGAATTTTTGAATTTACAGGACAAAACTTTTCGAAATAAGAGTAGAAGATCGTATATTAGGATATAAAAATAAGAGTAGAAGATCGCCATCATCAACTATAAAAACCATATCATTTGTCGAAAAATCGCCGTTATGTATCGTATATTTGTGGAAGATCGCCATCATCAACTGAAAAATAAGAGTAGACAACATTAGGATATAAAAATCATATCATTTAATAAAAAGATCCATAACTTTTCGAAATGTAGAAAATTGCTCTTAGCTCAGAAAAATCCGAAAAAATGTTCGTTCAAACAGGAAGATCACCTTCTTCGACTAAAAAATAAGAGAAGAAAAAATTTGGTCAAAAAATCATATCATATAATAAAAAGATCCATAACTTCTCGAAACTGTAGATAAATAGCACCGAGCTCAGAAAACGCGATAATAATGTCTGTTGGAACCGGGAGATCGCCATCTTCAACAGAATACTAAGAGAAGAAAAATTAGGTTATAAAAACATATCATTTAATATAAAGATTTATATTATACATAAAATTTAGAAAATAGCTCGAAGCTCGGAAAAATCTGAATAAATGTCCGTTGGAACCGGGAGATTGTCGTCTTCAACTGAAAAATAAAAGAAGACAAAATTAGGCCAATTATCATATCATTTAATTAAAAGATACATAACAGCCATAAAATGTAGAAGACAAAATTAGGCTACAAAAATCTTGTCATTTAATAAAGAGATCCACATCTTTAATAAAATGTAGAAAATAGCACGGAGCTCAAAAAAATCCGAAAAAATGTTCGTTGGAACTGGGAGATCATCATCTTCTACTGAAAATAAGAGAAGAAAAAATTATGATATAAAAATCATATTATTTAATATAAAGATGTTTATCTTTCAAAAAGTGTACAAAATGGCCCCGAGCTTAGAAAAATCCGCAAAAATATCTGTTGGAATCGGGAGATCGCTATCTTCAACTGAAACATAAGAGAAGACAAAATTAGGCCAAAATATCATATCAATTAATAAAATAATACCTATCTTCCAAAAGGTGGAAAATAACCCAAAGCTCAGAAAAATATGCAAAAATGTCCATTGGAACCAGGAGGTCAACACCTTCAACTGGAATATAAGGGAAGACACAATTAGGCCAAAAATGATATTATTTAATAAAAAGATCGTCATTTTCAACTGGAAAGTAAGAGAAGAAAAATTTAGGCTATAAAAATCATATCAATTATTAATAAAAAGATCCAAATTTGTCATAAAATGTAGAAAATAGCACCAAGCTCATAAAATGATATATAAAAATCTTATCAGTTAAAGATGGCAATATCCCGGTTACAATATACATTTTTATCAAGGTTCTAAATGGCTAAGGTGTGGCATGGCGGCGAGGTCAAGCCTCAAGCCTTAGGAGCCTTGGCGGAGCCACTACGTTTTTCAAGATGTGGCTTAAGGAGGCAAATGTGTGTATATTATATAGCGCACTTCAGCAACAAGAGGGTTCTCAGCTTGTTAGCTAAACATGCCTTAGTGGCCACGGTATGGCATGTTTGGAGGGAACGAAACAGGAGATTATTTGAGAACACAAAGAAATGCAAACCCACTCTTTTTGAGGAGATTGCGGCAGATATTAGAGTAGCAATAAGAGGTCAAAATCCGGCTGATCTAGATGATGCACATGTTTTCGCCAACTGGGAGTTCAGAGACATGTGATAATCATTCTCCAACATATGTTTTCTGTATTCCAATTTTTTGTGTTATTTCTGTTTATTTTATAGTACATGTAGACTGGGGGATCATTAGTGGGGAGTGACGGCACCTGTGCCCTCTCCTCCCTCTACTGAAACCAAGCCTATATGAAACTATGGTGTATTCTGTGTGCAGTTATTAATAAACAACGCTAATTCTCCAATATATATATATATATATATATATATATGGAAAAAGGGGATCTAAGGTGCCTCCTTAGATGAAAATCTAAGGAGGCGCCCCCATTTCCCACCATCTCCTACAATTTTTTTGGAAATATTTTTTCTTGGGGTTATTGTTCACATCATGGATGATCAACATACCAAATTTCAAGAGATTCCAATACTTTTTGAGCCACCATCTACCCCTTACAACTTCAACGGTTTGAAAACGTGCTTAAAAACCCACGAAGTTGCAAGGGGTAGATGGTGGCTCAAATAGTATTGGAATCCCTTGAAATTTGGTATGTTGATCATCCATGAGGTGAACAATAAACCCATGAAAAAAATTTCAAAAAAAAATGCGTGAGATGGGGGGAAATGGGGGCGCCTCCTTAGATTGAATCTAAGGAGGCACCTTAGGATCCCTTTACCCTATATATATATATATATATATATATAGACAATAGACTATGCTCCATTTAGATGGATTAGTTTCCAAATTCTACCAAATCCATAGCCTTCCACCTATATTGAGATGTGTGCTTACAATTAACTAAAGTGTTACGTTACTAAAGAGCAATTGTTTACATAACTAAAAAGTATGTGACCTCAATACGTCATAAATATCAAAGCACTCGATTAACATAGTTGTTAAAGCTATTTGGATGATTGAATCTGAACGAAATTTGCTGATACTTGAAGGAACATTGATTTTTGGCATTTTCTAGTTTAACATCTTGAATAAACTTTGTTCACAAGTGCTGTCTAAAGCCAGAAAAAGAATAATATTGATACAGCATATGGACACATTTCATCCAGGCAAGTAAACAAATACCATACTATGCATAATGCATATAATCATTAAATGAAGATGATTTGTGGTGTATAATGCAGTTTGAGCTCACCTTCCCAAAGGGCCAAATCTAAACATGAACAGTTCAAAAAGGTGACATTTTTAAGCAATACATCTTCCCAAGATTGAAAATTTTCAAGTTTACCTTTGAGATCACCGATCGATGATGAAGAAGATGCAGAAATCTCCGGCTAGAATCGCTAGATGCGATAGAGGGAGTTGATGTCGTTGAGGTCAGTGCAGGCTGTGCTGATGTGGCCGCGGTCGGAGACCCGTCGGCCGTCGGCCTGATGGCGGAGACGAGGGCGGCCAGTGACACGGATGTCGCTCAGAGGGAGGTCCGGAGGAATCGATCGTCAAAGGTGAATCGAATCGATATAATGCCCTAATAATGCGAGCGGTTGCGGTCAGACTGAAAAGCCTCAAATAATAGAGAACGGGTCGGGTTCTCTTAGCCCTATATGCGGATCCGGTACCATTTTTTTATTTTTTTCGTTTTTTGTGGCGCGCCTTATGTTTTTGTGGTGTGCCTTGTGTCGCCATGGCACGCCATTGCGGCATGCTGCCTCAAACAGCCTACATGGGCATTAATGGGGCATGGGGGTCGATCTTGCCGCCATAGCGTGCCATGATATCACCGTGGCGAGTTTTTTAGAACCTTGATTTTTATAGACGAAGATGGTGACTTCTCGGTTTCGAATTTTGTCTTCTATTATATTTCAGTTGAAGATGGCGATTTCTCAGTTTCAACGGACATTTTTTGGCCTAATTTTGCCTTCTCTTGTAGCATTTAATAAAATGATTCATATCTTCCAGAAAATGTGAAAAATAGCCTGGAGTTCAAAAAAATCCGCAAAAATGTCTGTTGTAACCGGGAGAATGCCATCTTTAACCGAAATATAAGAGAATACGAAATAATGCCAAAAAAATCATATCATTTAATACAAAAGACGCCATCATCAACTAGAAAAAAAGAGAAAGCAAAATTAGGCAAAAAAAGCATATCATTTATAAAAAGTTTCATATCTTCAATAAACTGTAGAAAATAGTGCCAAGTTTAGAAAAATCCGCAAAAATGGCCTTTGGAACCAGGAGATCGGCATCTTCAACTGAAAAATCAGAGAAGACAAAATTAGGCTCTAAAAATAATATCATTTAATATAAGATTCACATCTTATAGTTAATTTAAGAAATAGCACGGAGCTTAGAAAAATCCACAAAAATGTCCGTTGGAACTGGGCGATCGCCATCTTCAATGGAAAAAAAATAAGAAAAGACAAAATTAGGCCTAAAAATCATATCGTTTAATATAAAGAACTATAACTTCCCGAAAATGTAGAAAAATAGCACCGATCTCAGAAAAGCCATAAAAATATCCGTTGGAACCGAAAAATTGCCATCTTCAACTGAAAAATAAGGGACGACAAAATTAGGCTATAAAAATCATATCATTTAATATAAAAATACATATCTTCCAAAAAAAATTAGAAAATAGCCTGCAACTCAGAAAAATCCGCAAAAATATCTGTCGGAACCAGGAGATCGCCATCTTCAACTAGAATATAAGAATAGACAAAATTAGGCCAAAAAATCATGTCATTTAATAAAAAAGATTGCCATCTTCAATTGGAAATAAGAAAAGACAAATTTAGGCTATAAAAATCATATCAATTAATAAAAAGATTCATATCTTTCATAAAATGTAGAAAATAGTACGAAGCTAAGAAAATGATATTTAAAAATCTTATTCGTTGAAGATGTTGATATCTTCATTACCACGGACAATTTTAAAGTTGAACATGGCGATTTCCCGGTTCCGAATTTTGTCTTCTCTTATTTCAGTTGAATCACCATCTTCAACTGAAAAATAAAAGAAGACAAAATTAGGCTTAAAAAATCATAAGATTTAATATAAAGAATCATCTATTACAAAAAATGTATAAAAAATCGCGGAGCACGAAAAAATCCCGCAAAAATGTCCGAAAACCGGGAGATCGCCATCTTCAACTGGAAAAAAATAACAGAAGACAAAATTAGGACAAAAATTATATCATTAAATAAAAAGATCCATTTATTCGAGAAAATATAGAAAAATAGCCATGTGCTCAAAAAAATCCGCAAAAATGTCCATTAGAATCGAAAGATCGTCACCTTTAACTGCAAAAGAAGAGAAGACAAAATTAGACTACAAAAAGTATATCATTTAATAAAAATATCCATATATTCAATAAAATAAAGAAAATAACATTGAGCTCAGAAAAATCAGTAAACAATGTCCATTGTAAATATGGAGATCTCCATCTTCAACTGAAAATAAGGGAAGACAAAATTAGGTTATAAAAATCCTATCATTTAATATAAAGATACATATCTTACAGAAAAAATAGAAAATAGCCTATAGATCAGAAAAATCGGTAAAAATGTCCTTTGGAACCCGGAAATCGCCATCTTCATCTGAAAAATAAGAGACGACAAAATTAGGCCAAAAATCATATCATTTAATAAAAAAACATATCTTCCAGAAAATGTAGAAAATAGCCCCGAGATGAGAGAAATCAGCAAAAATATCATTTGAAGCCTAGAGATCACCATCTTCAACTGAAACATAAGGAAAGACAAACTTATGCTATAAAAATCATATCATTTAATAAAAAGATTCTTATCATACAAAAACGTAGAAAACAGCCCAGAGCTTATAAAAATCCGTAAAAATATCTGTTAGAACAAGGAGATCGCCATCTTCAACAAAAAAGTAAATAAAGTCAAAATTAGGCCAAAAATCATATCATCTTTACGGAAAATGTAGAAAAATCGCCCCGAGTTCAGAAAAATCCGCAAAAATGTCCGTTGGAACCGGCAGATCACCATACTTAACCGAATAACAAGAGAAGACAAAATTACACTACAAAATTATACTATTTAATAAAAGATCCATATCTTCAGTAAAATGTAGAAAATAGATCAAAGCCTATACGCAAAAATGTCCGTTGGAACTGGTAGATCGCCATCTTTAACAGATAAATCAGAGATGGCAGAATTAGGGAAAAAATTATATCATTTAATAAAATGATCCATATTTTTTAGAAAATGCAGAACATAGCCCAGATCTCAGGAAAATACGCAAAAATGTCTGTTGGAACTGGGAGATCACCATATTCAATTGAAAAATAAGAGAAGATAAGATTAGGCTATAAAAATCATATCGTTTAATATAAATATTCATATCTTATAGAAATTGAAGAAAATATCACGTAGCTAATAAAAATCTAAAATGTCGGTTGGAACCGGGAGTTTGCCATCTTCAACGAAAAAATAAGAGAAGACAAAATTAGGCCATAAAAATCATATCATTTAATATAAAGAGTCATATCTTACAGAAAATGTAGAAAATAGCCTGGAGTTCAGAAAAATCTGTAAAAATTTCTGTTGGAACCAGAAGATTAACATTTTCAACTAAAAAAATCAGAGAAGACAAAATTAGGCGATAAAAATCATATCATTGAATTGAAAATTCATATCTTAAATAAAATGTAGAAAATAGTACCGAGAACAGAAAAATCCGCAAAAATGTCCGTTAGAACCGGGAGATTGCCATATTTATTGGAAAAATAAGAGAAGAATAAAAAGGCCAAAATCATATAATTTAATAAAATGATTCATATCTTTTAGAAAATATAGAAAATAGCCCCGATCTTAGAAAAATCCTTAAAAAATTTTGTTAGAACCGGAAGATCGCCATCTTTAACTGAAAAATAAGAGAAGACAAAATTAGGCTATAAAAATTATATCATTTAATATAAAGACCTATGTCTTACAGAAAATGTAGAAAATTGCTTGGAGCTATGAAAAGTTTGCAAAAAGTTCGTTGGAATCGAGAGATCGCCCTCTTCGACGAAAAAATAAGAGAAGACAAAATTAGGCCTCAAAATAATATTATTTAATAAAAAAATCCATATCTTCTAGAAAATATAGAAAATAGGGTCGAGGTCAGAAAAATCCGCAATAGTGTCCGATGGAAACAAGAGATCACCATCTTTAACTAAAAAAATAAGGGAAAACAAACTGAGACTATAAAAATCCCATCATTTAATAAAAACATTCATATCTTCCATAAAATATAGAAAATAACCCCCAGCTCAGAAATCTGCAAAAATGTCCGTTTGAATTGGGAGATTGCCATATTCAACTGAAAAATAAGACAAGACAAACTTAGGCTATAAAAATCATATCATTTAATAAAAAGAGCCATATGTTCCATAAAATGTAAAAAATAGCTCGAAACTCAGAAAAATATGCAAAATGTCTGTAACGACCCACTCTCAGGGCCCGTTACTGTTTGGAACATGCGCAAGTCCTGATAGGCACTAATAAAGTCAAAACATGCTCTGTTGCAGAAATACGCCAAAATACTCATAATGAAAATGGTTTACTACCTTATTACAATCAGCAGCGTACAGAAAAGGAAATACAAACGAATACAAATACATACAAAGCCACTCTGATACATCAAATACTAAAACTCTCTCACACTCACACTTAGTAACCAGTGTCCTCCTGGTCAAACTCTACAGCAAACTCAGCGTCTACAGCCTCTGGTGCAACTTCTTCGACCTGTGAAATATCTGGCGGGTCCATCACAAAGGGAAGGGTCGCCAGGATCAGACGTATCTCAAAGTATCTCTAATCATGGAGATTAATACAAAGTACAAGCATGGCATTCTAAAGAGAAAAGAAGTAAAGTGCGAACAATGATGATTAGGAAATAGAGCAGAAATATAACTTACAATTTACAATTATCAGCAATATCCAGCAAGTAAAAGTACTTTATTAAAATATTCCAAGTTACGAGAGTCTAACTGAGTCATACTTAGACCGTGACTTATAATACATGGTTCAGTAAGCAACCAAGAGTCCACCTCTTGCCACAGGTGCTACCTGGGTGAACCATTCTCTAAGAACTGTGCAATAATCTGTGATCTGTGATGGTTGTCACCGGCTACTGTGATAGGTTGCTAGAACCCGCACGTTGACGACAAGGCCTGGACTAGTCGCTCCCGACCTTTGCTATTATAAGTTACCCCAAACCCAATGTCTGTGGTGTTTCCATAATTACAAGTTAGGAATCATTTATCTAGAGTTACACATTTTTAAGTAACTGTTCCAAAAAATCGAGCTTCCACGATACTGTGCAGGTTGTCAAGACTAGTTAACTGTTCAATCGATCAATTGCTAGTGAAAGGAAACTAATTTTAGCATGCATTTGTTTTTGAATTAAAGTCCATGGCAAGATTACGAAGAGTTACCGATTTGCCTTGTAGTGAAAGGCCTGTTTTGGTCAGCGGTAGGGGTACCTGTTCACATATGTATTGAATGGTGGCTCAACTCCCTATTTATAGCCTTTCCCAAAAACCCTAAAAATTGACCTAAAAGTAGTTTCCCGACACAGCGCTCGGTCGAGTGCTCCCTTTGGCGCTTGGTATCGATGCTTGGAGAAGGGGATGCTCGGTCGAGCAGGGTAGCCACTCGACCGAGCGCTCCCTTCGAGAAATCCATGGGCAAACATACCCGAGCAGCATCTCGCTCGACCAAGCGACCCAACTCGCTCGACCAAGCGACCCAACTCGCTCGACCGAGCGAATTAGATGCGAACTTTCCCGAGAGCTACAAGGCAAAAAATAGGAGCTCACTGACGACTGGCTTGGGCGAGCGTTGGGGGTCGCTCGGCCGAGCGACCCCTTTCGCAGCTTGACTCCTCCTTCTTTGTATCATAGCTAGGTCGAGCGCACGGGTGACCTGGAACTCATGGCCAAGGCTCTCTCCTCTCCTCTCCTCTCCTCTCTTCTTCTTTGCTTCTTCTTCTTGCTCCTCTCCAGTGGCTTTGAGCAGCGCCGTCGGTGCTCCGACATCGGTATTCGTGCCCTACTCTCCAATATGCTCCAAATTGCTTGATATTCCCTGAAATGCAACCAAACACTCTCAAAGTCAAATAGCTCTAGTTAATAGCGTAAAAGCGTATAAAATCGGGATTTAAGAAATCATTTTGACGTGTAAACATATAGATAAAATGTGGAATATTATGCCACATCAAAATCCCCCAAGCTTACCTCTTACTCGTCCTCGAGGAAGACTAATAAGAAGAGAACCCGGGAGAGAATTGCAATGGAGAGGTGATGCGATGGCGTGTGATGGAGACAAGGGTTCATTCTTAAAACTCAGCAAAATATGAACCCAAGGAATGCAAGATTACGTGAACACACACCAATATGCAATTAGAACACATATACACACAAAAATACTTAAGTCTCGCTCAAATGACCATATTGTGGATTTCAATAAATGTAATGAACTCGATAATAATGAAATGAGAAATAGAGTTACATCGTATCATAGTTTATCATGAAATTTATCGAGTCCACAAAGATGAAACCAATGTCCAAAACTCATTCTCTAAGCAGTATAAATATGTCATGATCAAACATTTTCAAGCATGCATGGTATTTTGTTAAGCTTCACAAAATGAATTACTGAATTCAATTAAGGTAAGGCGTCACCACACTACGCATGTTTCATGACTTTTAGAACCCATCAACTTTGCCATTTCATTGTTCTATATAGAAGTGGAGATAAGGATATGTGATTTTTCTTTTTACAATTGTTTTTGGCTATATTAAAATTATATACATACTTTTATTTTCTTATATACACGAGATAACTCAATATATACAAGAGGCGGCTTATGCATCCCAGACCAGACGGTCTTAGGGCATCGGGTTACGAAGAACCCCTCGAGCCTTTTATTTATGATATTTGTTTGGTTTTTTGTATTATTGGGATTTTTGCAAACTCATGTAAACGCGATGGAATGAAAAATATGATCAAAGATCATTTATTTGGCTATTCACAAAAGAAAAGGAAAAAACATAGAACCTAGACATGGCTCGGTTTTAGGAATTCTAATTTTCACTACTTTGATTGTCGTGTGGTTTACATATCTCTATTGAATTACTAAACATACATTAAGCAATAAGATTATCGATCAAATCATACATGAGTCAATTAATTTTCAGATTTTTGATTCATTCATTTTTAGCTCAATTGTTTCCAGAATATAGTTGCGAAGCTATGGATTATTCTACTATGAAAAAGCATATTAACAATGATATTCTAATCAAGGAATTAAACCCTAATCTAACAGATATAAGAGTTCATAAAAATCCATAATATTTCATAGAAAATGAAACATACGAGACATAAATAGAGAGGTGAACATGGTTCAACAGAAAATTTCAACGTGTGTTTCACGACGAAGCAAAGTGCGTGCACTGTGCACTCCCCCAAGCTTAAACGTCATATTGTCCTCAATGTGTGTATGATATGAGTAGAGGACAACGACAAAATAGAGGGGCTCACAACAAAATAATCACTCTCTCGTCCAAGCTATCTCATATGGTGCCTGGTGTGGACAGATGGGCATAAAAATGGGGAGAGGGGCAAAGTAAGCATCATAAAATTAGGGTGGGCAATTAAATCATAGAATAGTGTGGGTGCAAAAGATAATTATGCCATCATATGGGGTGAATTTATTAAACTAGGAAAGTATATAAAATCCTATACGGCCCTCTCGCTACCGAGAGGATTCGTGATTATTCAAAGCATAAAATTATATACTATATCTACACTACTGGATTGTTACCACCTGTACCAGTATCTTTGACGGTACAGGTAGTTGCTCTATCTACGCCTTCCGTGGCTCTGCCAGCTGTGTGTCTCTATGGATAGCAACGAATTCTAGCAATGCAGCTCCCAGCATCTCCCAAGGGATTCCACCTGTACCCTGTAGAAGACGAGCTGCATCAGTTCTACTCTGAAAATTTTTCCCTATGATATAAGAATCCCAAAGAAAATCATCGACAGAAATAATGAAAATTGAATCTAGTAGATGATACTTCCCTAAGATTGTATCTCTGATCTCATGCACCACGACAGGAAATTCCTCATCGTTTGTTTTGTGTTCTTCAGGTAACTTCGGTGTATGAGTGTGGGTCTCATCAGGTGACTCTTCGCTATGCTCCTCGACAGGTTCCCCAAGCAGTGACACGTCCAAGCATACCTTCGATCCATAATCGTATGTGTCCTGTAAAAGGTATGACATGTCAAAGCTATCTGAATCAAAGTAAATATTGAATGGAAATACAAGATTCAGAGATGAAATGGGTAAAAATATCTCCCTGAGTAGGAGCAGTAAGCTCTGGTGGGCAGTCCTCTGCCAGAGTGCATGGTGGAGGTGGCTGCGGGGGCTCAACTGAATTCGGGCTTCAGGTGAATATCCTTATCATCATCTCGAATAGTGTCCTCCTTAATGGTTTGCTCTGGCTCTGCTAGTATGGCCCCCTCACGATGCACTGCGTCAGCCTCCTCCTCGGTAAGTGCAGGTGACACTATGGCCTCATGCATCTCCTCCATGGTATACAAGTATATTGTGTCACCCTCAACTCGAGAGTGTAGACACTATCATCAAACTTGCAGAAGAGATACGATGAGCAATAAAATTATGAAATTTGCACTCAGAAGGATCACCTGCAACTAATATCATTGGACCGGTGAACCGAACTTCGTCCACAATGCTACTCAATATGCCCAAAAATGTGTTTGTGTTCTCTCCCTTGGGCTCACGAGATGCAGGAGTCCTGCTGATATCAACGACCGTGTGTTGCAGTTGATCGAGGGTCTCCTTTAGCTCGGCGCAGATTTCTTCATGTTGAGATTAAGAATCGCCATGCTCTCTTCTATCTGTGCGAGTGCCAAATTGATGGAGTGGTCCGGACTCAAGAGACAGACACGGATTTTGTAAGGCATATGTCCCTCCATGTCACAAGGCTCGCAGTAGGCATAGCACTCTGAGTAGTGGTCATATCCATCCATCTGATAGTATGGGTCCTGTGGATAATATCTATACTCTTCCATTAGAGCCTCATACTGTGCCGAATAGTCTTCACCTGAATAATCCCAAAATGGTTCCATTGTACCTGAACAGTAAGAAACAAACAACCTGAAAAAGATATCAGTGTACAAAAAAAGATAATTTTAAAGCGGTGGTGGGGAAAAAGTTATCTCTTTCTTTATCTTTATAAATTTTCTTTTTATTCGAAGTCTAGCAACCTAATTTTGATAAATAGATAGTGTGGCGGAACGCCTCATCGACAATGGCACCAAAAACTTATCGGTCCGCCCCTTTCGCTCTCGCAATCGGGATGGTAGTCGAATTGTCGTCTTACCGCAAGTGCAAGATATATAAATATATCGACGAGCGGGTATCGAATCCACAAGGAGGCGGTTGTCACAATACCTATCTATTCCTAGGCTGGGTTAGTCTTCGATGTCTTATTGGGTGGATATGGATTACGAAGGAATGTTGTAATGGCGATGGAAGTGGAATGCGAGGGTGTCACGATCGGTAAGCACGACCAAGGTCTCCAACAAAAAGAAAACAAAAAGAAAAAAGAGAAACAAATGAGGGAAATATCACTATGATGTCGGGAATCCCTGCTAGGGCTTTCGGGGTTGGATAACGGGTTACGGATCCCTTCGTCGAACGATGAATGTGGGTAGGAGTGTCGCATCTGGAGATGGGAACAAGCACTTAACTTTTTTCGTCACGCTCGTCTAACGCCTCCACGTGCAGAGCCGTGCTTTCGCAGTCGGCCTTGCATGTGGACGCGTGCATTATGCTCGACACTTGGTTTTCCTACCATAGATCCATATCCCCTCTCGTGATCTACGGACTTGGATACCACTCTACGGTTGTTTCAGGAAGTCGGGCTACTCTTATAGTCAACGACTAGCGGATCGAGGATTAGTGATCGCCCCTAACTCTCGAGTCACTCTCGTGATCGCGAGCCTTAGAAACGGCCACTAAGCCCACATCAGATTCATGGGGATCATCCCCTAGAACGTGGAGCTACTTTCGCAATACTCCAATTCTAGGGCTAATCCCCCAAAACCCCTTATCCAAACTACCCGTATAGCAACCCTAGATTCATCCAAATAAGGTTAACCCATCACCTTAACCCTAGAATCCTAGGGTTCATCCCTAATCCTAGCAATAGATCTCCTCAATCATTGCACAAGAGATAGAAACAATGGGAATAAACATCACAAACAGATAATATGAAGAGTAATAAAAGATTCAACAATAAAAACACATGAGAAAGACAATAAACAAGATTTAACAAACGAAAAATACTTATCTATTGGAGATCCGATACATAAACATCCAAGAGGGGGCCTAGGGCATAGCCTAACCTCTGAAAATCGTCCCCAAAGACAGAAAATAGGAAAAGGGGGCTTAAAACTCTCCCTCCAAATGGTGGCTCAACTCCCTATTTATAGCCTTCCCCAAAAACCAAAATTATGCCAAAAATCATATCATTTAATAAAAAGATCCACATCTTCCAGAAACTACAGAAAAATAGCTCCGAGTTAAGTAAAATCCGCAATAATATCCGTTTGAACCAGAAGTTCCCCATCTTCAACTAAAAAATAAGAGAAGATAAAATTAGGGTATTAAAATCATATTATTTAATATTAAGATTCATATCTTACAAAAATGTAGAAAATAGCCTGGAGCTCAAAAAATCCGCAAAAATATCCGTTGAAAATGGAAGATCGCCATCTTCATCTTAAAAAAATATGACAAGACAAAATTAGGCGAAAAAATCAAATAGTTTTATAAAAAGAGCCATATCTTCTAGAAAATATAGAAAATATCCTCGAGGTCATAAAAATCCGCAAAAATGTCCATTGGAACCAGGAGATCGCCATCTTCAGCTAAAATAAGAGAAGACAAAATTTGGCCAAAAATCATATGATTTAATAAAAAGATACATATCTTCTATAAAATGTAAAATAGGTCCGAACTCAGAAAAGTCCATAAAAATGTCTGTTGGAATCGGGAGATGGCCATCTTCATCTGAAAAATAAGAGAAGAAAAATTAGGTTATAAAAAATAATATCATTAAATATAAAGATTCATATTTTAAAGAAAATATAGAAAATAGCCCGGAGCACAGAAAAATCCCTTAAAATGT